>DWRE01000005.1:0-221222 GCA_018251075.1 Metardaris cosinga cedra | reverse complement strand
ATCTCTGAACAGACTGAGTTCAACGGCGTGAAAGTCCTGAGCTCAGATCAGACCCTGAACATTCAGGTCGGTTCTAATGACGGTCAGACCATCGAAATCAACCTGAGCAAAATGAACTCCACCACCTTAGGGATGGACGGTTTCGATGCTACTAAAGTCGCGACCAAACTGAGTGTCGGCTCTAAACTCAGCGGTGATGCTTCCGGTACTGCAGCCAATGTGGTTCTGGATCAGACTCAGCTGGATGCAATGAAAGATGCAGCATTCAGTGCAGGCGGCTCCGGCGATATCTACTCCACCAAAGACGGCAGCGGCAACACTGTTTACATCGCAGTAGGTAAAGACGCGTCTGGCGCAGATGTGGCGGTTACCATGACTCCAACCTTCAGCGCAGGGTCCGGCGGCGCGGCTGATACGGTGACCTTCGCGAAAGGTGCTGATGCGACTGCCGATCAAATGGCAGGCGTTGGTCAGCTGAAAGCGATTGACGATGCACTGGCACAGGTTGATGAACTGCGCTCCGGTCTGGGTGCGGTACAGAACCGTTTCGATTCTGTTATCAGCAACCTGAACAGCACCGTGAACAACCTGTCTGAATCCCGTTCACGTATCCTCGATGCTGACTTCGCATCTGAAGTGTCTAACATGAGCCGCGCGAACATCCTGCAGTCTGCAGGCGTGACCGTACTGGCACAGGCTAACCAGGTTCCGCAGAACGTACTGTCTCTGCTGCGCTAAGTCAGTTTGTAATACGCTAGTCAGTCATAGTGTAGTCAGTATCAAATCCCCCCGGTCTTCACGGACCGGGGGGATTTTTTATTGCCGGTAAGATTACAACAGTAAATAAGCTTAATAAAAAACATCAGCAATAAAAAAGGGCGACAGAATACTCTGCCGCCCTTTAATAATATTTCTCACTGTTTACAGACGTTCTTTAATTAACGTTCCGGGTTCAGGCTTCGTGACGTTCTGTTTCAGTATGGAAAACCGACACCATACTTTCCAGCTCACCGGTGCGTTCATCCATCATCACCGTTATCGCCGCTGATTCTTCAACTAACGCCGCATTTTGCTGGGTCACCACATCCATCTGGTTAATGGCCACTGCCACCTGCTGAATCCCCATGTTCTGTTCTTCAGAAGCCTGAGTGATATCCTGCATGATGTTGCTGACTTTACTGACAATTTCAACAATATCGCCAATCGTATCTTTGGCCGTATCGACGCGTTTACTGCCCGCTTCGGTATCCTGAACTGAATGTTCAATCAGCCCGCGGATTTCTTTGGCGGCATCGGCGCTGCGCTGGGCCAGATTACGCACTTCGGTTGCCACGACAGCAAATCCACGCCCCTGCTCACCGGCACGTGCAGCTTCTACCGCCGCGTTCAGGGCAAGAATGTTGGTCTGACTGGCAATGCCGTCGATCACTTTGATAATGTTCGAAATCTGCGTGGCATGGCTGGCAATCGTGCCCATTGAGCGGACCACATCGACCATGATTTGTGAACCGCTGTCGGCCATCTGTTTTGCTTCGTTAGCAAGATGATTGGCCTCACGGGCATGTGCCGTATTGTTTTCGACCGTGGTTTTGATCTCTTCCATACTGGCCGCAGTCTGTTGCAGGGCGCTGGCCTGTTCTTCGGTTCGCGAAGACAAATCCTGGTTACCATGGGCAATTTCAACGGCATTATGGCGCAGGTTGACCGCCACCCCCTTCACGCCGGAAATGATATTCACCAGCGAAGCGCGCATTTCTTCAATGCTGCTGAACAGTTTACCCATTTCATTACGGCCATAATCCGGCACCTGGCTCACCAGCTCTCCCTGACTGATTGCCGAGAAGATCGCGGAAGCTTCGGACAAACGGCTGATCACCATGCGGGTGATATAGCGCGAAAGTGAGACATACAAAATCACAAACAACACCACGACAATGGCGATTGTTATCCATAACAGGTCATGTAAAAAATCGGCTCTCTCTTTGTACTGCGTAGTGAGCTTATCGGCTACGGTGTAATAACTGCCGGTGACGGTTTCAAGCTCGGTGATCAAATCATCGGTCTTATCAATCACCGCGGCACTGCCATGAATATCTTTGAAGAACGTCATGTAGTTATCGGTGATCTGCATAAACAGCGTACCTGCCTTGTCAGATAACTCCTGCGTGTAGGCGTCAGCCTTTTTCTCTTTTACCCACTGATCAATGCTGCGACGGATATCACTGTTGTTGGCATTAAGGGCGTTAGCCCAACCCTCTGATACCTGTTCATTAGATAAGGACGCGGTTTTAAGAAAGAGAACATCGCCGCGCATCATCATTAACTTGTACATGGCCTGATCTAATAATTTAACCCGGCTGTTTAAGTTGGTAATATCCTGAAAATTACTGCGAGAAATATCCGATATTTTTAAACTTAATCCCGCAAGAAGGATAAATGAAAAGGCAATAATATAGAGATGGCCCTGGACCATTTTTCTAATACTGATTAATGATAACAAAATAAAGTTCCTGTTAAGTTTCATAACATGAATGTAATAAGCGGTTATGCTTGCTGGCATAATAAACACAGAAAGCCTGACTTTTTAAGAAAGGCTCTCTTGATATAAATAATGATTTTTGGGTTCGCAGCAGCTACTGGCAGACGGTTATTAGTTTGTGATTAAGAACCTGTCATTCAGAACCGGGCATTATTCGTAGGTGGCGTCCGCCATTTTTTCGACAATTTCCATTTCGTCACTGTTCAGCAGTTTTTCGATATCGACCAGGATCAGCATACGGTCATCGAGCGACCCGAGGCCCAGCAGATACTCTGTGGACAGCGTGACGGTGAAGTCCGGTGCGGGTTTGATCTGATCCGCTTTCAGGGAAAGCACGTCAGACACGCCATCAACGACAATGCCCACCACGCGGTTACACAGATTCAACACAATGGTGACGGTATTATCGTTAATTTCCGCAGACTCAAGCTGGAATTTCACCCGCAGATCAATGATCGGCACAATGACGCCGCGAAGATTAGTGATCCCGACAATAAAGTCAGGTGAGTTGGCAATACGTGTCGCACGATCGCAACCGCGGATCTCCTGAACTTTGAGGATCTCGATCCCGTATTCTTCATTACCTAATGTGAAGACCAGATATTCCTGATCCACATTCTTTTCGCTAAATTGTTTTTCTGTTCCGGAAAAATGCATGAAATTACCTTACGCAGTAGGGACAAGTTGATTTTTTTTGGCGGCGATCTTTTTATTCTTACTCAGCGTTAAAAGAGCAACCACGTCGAGGATCAATGCGACGCTGCCATCGCCTAATATAGTGGCGGCGGAAATACCCGGCACTTTACGGTAATTAAGCTCAAGGTTTTTCACCACGACCTGATGCTGACCAATAAGCTGATCAACCAGCAAGGCATAGCGGCAACCCGCACTTTCCAGAATGACCGCAATACCGTCGCTGGCCTGGCGGATTTCACTTTCAATATTAAAGACCTGATGCAGCTCAATCAGCGGCAGATATTCGCCGCGCACTAACAGCATCTGTTCATCACCGGCCATATTGTAAAGCGCGCTTTCAGACGGTTTCAGGGATTCCATCACCGTGCCGAGCGGCAGGACATAGATTTCCTCGCCCACCCGGACAGACATCCCGTCGAGGATCGCCAGCGTCAGCGGCAGAATGATGCGGATAGTGGTGCCTTTATCCTGCTCAGAATGGATTTCGACATGACCGCCCATTGCCAGAATATTCCGGCGCACCACGTCCATCCCAACGCCACGACCTGAAACATCGGTGACTTTTTCTGCGGTAGAGAACCCGGCCGCAAAAATAAGCATCCAGATTTCTTTGTCGCTCCAGTTTTCACTGACCGCCAGCCCCTGCGAGTGCGCGCGTGCGAGGATTTTCTCGCGGTTAAGTCCGGCGCCATCATCGATCACTTCAATCACAATGCTGCCGCCGTGGTGTTCAGCGGACAGGATCAGATTACCTTTTGCCGGTTTGCCTTTCTCCAGTCGCACCTGCGCAGGTTCAATGCCATGATCCAGACTGTTACGCACCAGATGCGTCAGCGGATCAATAATGCGTTCGATCAGGCTTTTATCCAGCTCTGCCGATCCGCCGCGCAGCGTCAGTTCGATGTCTTTGTTCAGTTTGCTGCCCAGATCATGAACCAGACGCGGGAAGCGGCTGAACACATATTCCATCGGCATCATGCGGATCGACATCACTGATTCCTGCAAATCACGCGCATTGCGTTCCATTTGCCCGATGCTGCTGATGAGGGTGTCGTGAAGGGTCGGATCCAGTACGCCGGAAAGCTGCGATAACATGGCCTGCGTGATGATCAGCTCGCCGACCTGATTAATGATTTGATCTACCTTTTCTACCGCCACACGCAGACTGTTGGACTCGGCAGGCTGTGCGCGTGGTGTGACTTTAGGCTTTGTCGCGGGAGCCGGCGGCGCGGCGACGGCTTTTTCTGCCAGCGGTTTTTCTTCCGGCTGCGTGTCTTTCTGAGGCATTTCCTGCGCGGGAACGTCTTGCACAGGCGCCACGGAGGTTGCCGGTTTTGCGTTGCCTGCGGTAATCGTAATTTGTCCGGGTTCCAGCACAAAACAGAGTACCGCGAGAATATCGTCGGCACAGACGCCGGTCTGCAACGCAACCTCGAGCGAATCTTCACCCTGCTGATGACTCAGCACGTCGCCCAGATTAGCCAGTTCTTCCAGAAGCACGGTTTTATCTGACGCTGAAATCCCGCTCAGTCTGACGTTCAGCATCTCACCGCGGGTTTCAGCACTGACCGGAACCGGCTGCGCTGCCGGTTGTTCAGCTTTTTGTTCAGCAGGTGCTTCTTTGGCAGACGCTGCTGACGTGGCAGACTGTTTATCTTCCAGTGCAATTTGGCGGAGCGCTTCACAGATATAGCGGAAACTTTCCTGGTCAGGCTCTTGCGAGGATTTATACGCATCAAGCTGATCTTGCATAATATCTTTGCTCTCCAGAAACAGATTTATGATGGCGTCAGTGAGCGTCAGCTCTCCCCGTCTGGCGTCATCCAGTAAGTTTTCCATGATGTGCGTCGTTTCCTGCAGAACCGTAAATCCAAAGGTTCCTGCTCCTCCTTTTATCGAGTGAGCGGCACGAAAGATGGCATTCAGCATTTCCTTGTCGGGCGACATGAAATCCAGCTCCAGAAGGTGCCTTTCCATATCGGCCAGGAGCTCATCTGCCTCATCAAAGAAGGTTTGGTAAAAATCGCTGATATCCATTTTTAATGACCTTGTCCCTGAGAAGATTGCTGTAAAGGATTGACGACAACCGAACCGGCAGGCTCAGTCTCAACGCCGCCTGACATTTTTTTCAGTTCAGCTTTAATTTTCTCACTGCCCTGGTTGTCGGTGACCTGCTGCAAAACCGTATCCTCTTCCAGAATCGATTTTTCTTTATTCATGCTGAGAACCAGAATACTGATACGGCGGTTTACCGGATCATCGGGACGCAGATTTTCCAGGCTCATCCTGTCGGCAGTACCAATGACGCGCAGGAATTTATTATCGGCCAGGCCACCGGAGACTAAGGCACGGCGAGAGGCATTGGCACGATCGGAGGAAAGCTCCCAGTTGCCATAACCGGCTTCGCCGTTGGCATAAGGCAGTGAATCCGTATGCCCGGTCAGGCTGATACGGTTGGGCAGTTCGTTGAGCACCGGCACCAGCGCCTGAAGAATGCCGCGCATATAAGGCTCAGGCGTTTTACTGCCGACTTTGAACATAGGCCGTTCCTGCGTGTCGATGATCTGGATAAGCAATCCGTCATCGGTCAGGGAGAGGCGCAGGTTAGACTGGAAATCGCTCAGACGAGGATCGTTGTGGATCAGGCTTTCCAGTTTTTCATGGGCGCGTCGTAAATTTTGCGCATTCTTTTGCCTGTCGAGCCTGGTGAGCGTTTGTTTGAATACCTCGCCGTCCTGCTTCATGAAATCATCCCCGCCGCCGGGTATCACGCTGCTGCTCAGACTGGCTTTATCCCCTTTGCCCATCGCCATT
This sequence comes from Metardaris cosinga cedra, assembly GCA_018251075.1. Taxonomy (NCBI): domain Eukaryota; kingdom Metazoa; phylum Arthropoda; class Insecta; order Lepidoptera; family Hesperiidae; genus Metardaris; species Metardaris cosinga. The sequence continues at coordinate 215,173 of DWRE01000005.1, read as the reverse complement.
TTCAGCGGCATCTTGAAGTAATCCGCGATTTGTTCACGTTGCAAAGGAGTTGAGGATGACAGTAGCCACATGACCAAAAAGAAGGCCATCATGGCCGTCATAAAGTCTGCGTACGCAATTTTCCACGAGCCACCGTGATGGCCGTGTTTATGCTTTTTGCGCTTACGGACAATGATTACCGGACCGGGACTTTTGTTCATGATGGCGTGCTTTCCGAGCTGGCCGAGGACTTCGCTTCGCGCACATGTTCTTCAAGCTCAATAAAGGTTGGACGCTCACTGGAGAACAGCGTTTTACGCCCAAATTCCACCGCAATCTGCGGCGCATAGCCATTCATGCTGGAGAGCAATGTCACCTTGATGCATTGCAGCATTTTAATTTGCTCGGCGCTCTTTTGACGCAGCACAGAGGCCAGCGGCAAGACAAATCCATACGCCAGTAAAATACCGAGGAACGTCCCCACCATCGCGTGAGCGATAAGCTCACCCAGCTCGGCCGCCGGACGGTCAGCGGCCGCCAGCGCATTCACCACGCCCATCACCGCGGCGACGATCCCAAAAGCCGGGAATGCATCACCAATCACGTTCAGGCTGTTAGCCGGGACTTCATGTTCGTGTTCACAGGTTTCGATTTCCTCATCCATCAGCGCTTCGATTTCATACGAATTCATGCTGCCGCTTATCATCAGGCGCAGATAATCGACAACGAAGTTCATCAGTGAGGCATCAGCCAGCAAACGGGGATAAGCGGAAAAAATGGGGCTGTTCTGTGGATCTTCAATATCGCTTTCCAGGTTCATCATGCCGTTCTGTCTGGCTTTGGTCAGCAGCAGAAACATCATGGCCATCAGGTCCATATAAAGCGCTTTGGTGTAACGTGAACTTTGTAATAAATGAGGAAAGGCTTTCAGCGTGGCTTTAATGGATTTGCCGTTATTCCCGACAATAAATGCCCCCACACCTGCCCCCCCGATAATTAACAGTTCAGCCGGCTGATAGAGTGCGCCGAGCTGTCCGCCGGTTATCACGAACCCGCCAAAAACAGTGAGAATAACAACCACGTATCCAATAATGACTAGCACATGTGCTCCTTAAATAATTCAATATCCAGATCTTACCCATGTGTTCAGTAGCCATAAAATTGACATACGGGGAGGCCGTATCACATCGTGGCGACACCAGGTTTCAACAACATTTTTAACGGCTTATTTTAATTTGCCGCAGAACTGGCCGCGTGATCCGTTGAGGAATCGGCCACTTTGCACTTTTTAATGGCGCGCGAAGGCGGACTGCATAAGCTACAGGTAAAAGGATTCTTCGAGTGTTCACTCGTGACAACGAAACCGCCACCGCAAATACAACATTCTGTATGCTCTATAATTCCACAATCGATAAACCGTAATAACGTCCATGCGCGTGTTAAACCCAGTACAGGCTTTTCACCCGGAGGCGTCGGACATTGTTCCAGATATAAGCGATAGGCTTTCACCGTGGCTTCAATCGGGCGACAAGGTTCGGTTTTCTGTATATAAAGATGGATGTTATAGAACATAGATGAATGAATATTTTGCTCCCACGCCATAAACCAGTCTTCGGAAAACGGTAACATGCCTTTCGGGGGCGGACATCCTCTTAACTCTTTGTAAAGACGTAATAATCTTCTGCGACTTAAACTGGTTTCACTCTCCAGCATCTGCATACGGGCACCAAAGGAAATCAGCTGCATGGCAATCTGGACTTCTTTGATTTCTTGTAAAATACTTTTTTCGCTCATAACCACATTCTCCATTAATCCATTAATCCGTTAACCTGGTGTAGGGCTGTTCTCCGAGAGTGAGTTAAGCAGATTGGTGGATAAAATGATCCCTGTATGAATTTGCTGTAAGGCTTCGATACGTGAATCTTTCGTCAGGTTATCGATCACAATTTCGTTATCTACGCGCAGGCGACAAATTAACTGGTTGGTGGAGGCCAGTTTTATCAGTTGCGGCAGAGAAAGTTCTTTCAGTGCATCTATCGTTGCTTCAGTCAGCCCGAGGCGAAATCCTGCAGCAAACTTATCTTCTCTGATCAATTGCTGAGCCAGCAGCAGGTAAGAAAGGTTAATGTCATGAATTCTTTGAAGCTGTTCGTCAACGTTGTCTATATTCATTTTTTCGTTACTCGATCCTTTACGGATTGTCGGTGAAAGGACGTTAATTAATTCGTTGAAAATAAATAATTGAAGCTATAGGTTCAGCAATAACTACCACAAAAGAAGTAGTAAACTATTGATTATTTTTGTCATTACGACGGCTTTGTCATGATGACAAATAATGACATTTCCCCGGTCAGACTCCGCATTCAACCGGCAACATAAGTGTTGTCGCTGACAAATAGGGACTCCCCATCTTACCTCATATTTCAAAGTAAAAATGGCGCTGGAAATCATTATTTGAATAATAACGGTAATGACCTAAAAGCTCAACGCTTCAGAGCGAAAACCTCACTAAGAATTACTTTATCCTTGATATAAACCCCTATTTAATCGCTATACTATAAAAATTTACAAACGTCCTACATAATATTTTAACCGAGTAGGAAAATTCCTACACGCTTTATTTAAGCGCATCCATTCTGGCGCGAATTCGTTTGATCGCCTGGCTGTGTAACTGGCTGACCCTTGTTTCCGTGATACCCAAAATAATGCCCACTTCCTTCATGTTCAGTTCCTGCTGATAATACAAATTCAACAACACCTGCTCACGTTCCGGAAGTTCTTTAATCAGCTGGCTCACTTGTTTCGCCAGCTTGCCTTTCATTAATTCATGTAATGGATTGAGCATCTCATGCTGTGCGCCCGGCTGCTCAACATCACTGACGGATTCTTCCTGTAACTCTTCCAGGGAATAGAACTGGCTGCTATTAGTATCCACTAACATCTGCTGGTATTCTTCCAGCGAAATCCCCATAAAGGCAGCCACTTCCGCCTCTGAAGCGATACCGCCGGTCTGCTGCTCAATCTCCCGAATGGCGGCAGAAATTTCTCTGGCATTAGTGCGGACCCGCCGGGGAACCCAGTCGCGATCGCGTAATTCATCTATCATCGCCCAGCGCACACGTTGAGTGACATAGGTACTCATGCCGATCCCTTTCTTGGGGTCGAACTGGTCAATGGCCGTCAGCATCCCAATTGCACCAGCCTGAATGAGGTCATCCAGCTCTACGCATGCGGGTAATCTGGCCTGTAACCGTAGTGCTTCGTGACGAACTAAATAACGGTATTTCAACCACAACTCGTCCTTTTGCACCACTCCATCATGGGTGTAAATACCATTCACAATTACGATATCCGGCGTATAAAAGGGATAACAATTATTAAGGAATAATCTGAAATCATATAGCCTGATAAGACCGAATTATATTGCGCAATCCGGCTGTTAAATTTCGATCATCCGCCCGAAATCATCACGCTCTGAATTATCACTACCGATATTTGTAAATTAATTAAAATTATAATCGCTGAGATTGATTTAAAACGTCTCCCATTCTTCTTCCTGTAACGCCGGGATAATTTTGGGTGTCACTTTGTTACCGGTGGTACTGGCCGTATAAGAGGCTGTCTTTATTTTTTGTTCTCCGTCAGCGGTAACGTCCTTCTCATTGAGAGAAAATTTCCCGACGATTTTTTCCAGAGATTCAGTTTGTGCTTCCAGATTACTGGATGCCAGCGCGGCTTCTTCTACCATCGACGCGTTCTGCTGCGTGACATGATCCATTTCATTGACGGCCTGGGCAATCTGATTAATCCCGGCACTTTGCTCATCAGAGGCTGACGCTATTTCACCCATAATATCGGTGACCTGGGTGACGGAATTAACAATCTCCTTCATTACCCTTCCGGCCTGTTCCACCTGCTGAGAACCGGTGCTCATATTATTGACACAGGTAGTGATCAGCTGGCTGATCTCTTTTGCCGCATCCGCACTGCGTTTTGCCAGATTGCGCACTTCACTGGCCACAACGGCAAAACCACGCCCCTGCTCTCCGGCTCTGGCCGCCTCAACCGCGGCATTCAGCGCCAGTATATTAGTCTGGCTGGCAATGCTGTCGATGACATGGTTGATGTCAGCAATCTGCCGGGAGCTTTTGGTGATCTCCTGCATGATCCCATCAAGGTCAGACACCACATTGCCACCTTTGTGCGCGTTACTGCTCGCGCCTTCGGCCAGCTGACGCGCGGTATGTGCATTGTCGGCATTATGACGCACGGTGGTTTTCAGCTCTTCCATGCTGGCCGCCGTTTCCTGCAACGCCGACGCCTGTTCCTCAGTGCGGGCAGAGAGATTGTTATTACCCTGCGCAATTTCCTGAGCATTCAGGTAAATCTGTTTAACGCCCTGCTGCACGCCGGACACGGTTTCCGTCAGGGAAAGACGCATACTTTCCAGTTCTGCCAGCATCAGCCCCAGTTCATTCGGATTACCGGTTTCAATTTTCTGACGCAGATCACCGCTGGCAATCATCCTGATCGAACGGGAAGTTTGTTCCATCCGCAGCACCAGCGCGTGGCGCACCCAGATACGGTTGGTCACCGTCACGGCAACGGATATCAGCAGGACAATGACAGCCATGATGATCATGTTGTGATAATCGCGATCCGCCTGATCGATATATCCCTGATTCTGCCGGGCTGAAATCGCGGCATAAGTGTCGATTTTATCCCGCAGCGACATGCGCTCATTCCATTCCTGATCCAGCGCGTCAGGTAGCTGAGCCGGGTCAGCGATGTAACGGAGTTTGTCCCGCGACAGGCTGAGCACTTTTTCAAATTGTTTGCTCAGATCACCGGCAGCCTGTTTTTCCTCTTCCGAATTAAACGGCGTCGCCATAAAAGCTTTAATATTGGTTTCCGCCTGCGCGAAAATCCCCTGAACGGTAGTGACTGCCTCAGGATTTACCTGACGATGCAGACTGGTTTCCAGCATCAGGGCGTTCACATGCGCCAGGCCGCCGTTGAGATTAAAGACGGCATGTTGCATCTCAGTGGTGTTGTCCACAGAGGTGGCCATGCGGGCGAAGTTGCTTTTCGCTGACATCGCATTCATCAGACTCAGTCCGGCAATCACCACGATAAATAACGCCAGCGTCGCGATAATGCCGGTAATGCCTGTCGAGATCTTTAATCCTTTAAACATACTGCCCCTCATACGACATCGTAATAACGCAGTGATCGCGCGGATGCTGCCGTTCTCAGTCATGCACGGATTTACATGTTAAAAATATTCATCTTCTGCATGGTCTGGAAAACCATCATTGAGGCATTCAGGCTAAATTCGGCCATTTTTGACTGACTCACCAGCGTGATAAACGTGGAATAATCAGACCCGACAGTCTCTTGCAGGCTGCTTTCCACGTTGATTTGCTGAACCATTGACGTGGCGTTCAGGGCGTCAATTTGCTGAAGATTGGTCCCGACTTCTGCCTGAATCCGCCCTAAATTATCGATGCCTTTTTTGATGGACACGTTCACGCCATCCAGCGTCTTTTGCAGGGCTTCGCGTCCCGCGTCATCGGTAATCGGGGTATTGAGTGCAGCAATGGCGCTGTCGAGCTGGGCAAGCAGGTCGTCCGGCGTTCCGCTCATGAACACGTCACTGCCGGTGTGTCCGACCTGCATTTCCGTGCTGTCAGCCACAATCTGCGTCATGGCCGTATTGCCGCCAATGTAGGTGCCGTCTTTTTCGAACGGCGCGGTTCCGGTGTTATAACCGGCGAAAACGTAGCGGCCATTGCTGTTTTTGGCATTGCCCAGATCCAGCATGTTGTCGCGGATCCCCTGCAGTTCCGTCGCCACCGCCTGACGGTCAGCATCAGACATCGTACCTTTGCCTGCCGCTACGATTTTCTCACTCAGGTTCTTGGTCAGAATATTACCCAGCGAGTTGAGGGTATTATCTTCAAAGTTCAGGGCGTCTTTCGCAAAACCACGGGCCGAATCAAACTGCTTCATATTCGCCAGAGAGTTCTGGTACATGATGGCCTGCGCCGCACCTGACGGGTCATCAGAAGGGTTCAGCAACCGCTGACCTGCGGATAAACGCATACTGATACCGTTAGCGGTATTCATCGAACTGGAGAGGCTGTTGATATTGTTTTGAAACATATACTGAGTGCTAAGGCGCATCACAATCATCCTTAATAGCGTGCCACGCAGCCCGTGACACATTCACGGGTTAGCGGAGACTCAACAGAGTGTCAAAGAGTGTGTTCGCGGCCTGCAACACTTGTGCATTGGCCTGATAATACTGGGTGTACATCTGGATCTTGACCGACTCTTCCATCAGATCCACGCCGGAAACCGACTGCTTTTCTAATTCGATAGCGGCGGTGGCTTTGGACGTTGTTTCGTTATCTGCCTTAAGCGCGGTCATGGAAGAACCGACGGAGCTGACCAGACTGGAATAGGCTTCGGTGAGCGTGCCATTGCCAATCAACGTTTCGGTCTTGATCGCCAGCATATCCTTGATGTTTTCGTTATTGCTCTCTTCGCCGCTTTTACTCGATGCTGCGATCTGGTCGCCTTTGGTAATAGCCACGCTGAGCTTTCCGGCCGCGCCCGCTGTCGGGTTCATCACGAAACTGTCACCCGGCTGAGGCGTTCCCTGCGGTTTGATGGATACCCCTTCAAACTCCAGTTCGCCGTTAGTGCCGACAGTCGGGTTGATGGTTCTGCCATCTGCCGTGGTCACTTCCCAGTCAGTATCGTTCGGGCCTTTGAAGGTTAAGGTGTAATCCTCTGACTTCACTTTGCTGATATCGGAGAAGGACACGTCCAGCGAGCTGTCGCCGGTATTTCCACGGTTTGCCAGTGCGGTCGGGTCAGCAATATTGAAGATGTTACCGCCCGGATTGCCGTCGAGATCGAACCCTGCGGCATTGACCTCGTTGAAGCGGTTAGCCATTTGCAAAGCCAGCTGGTTCAGCTGGTTACGGGCTTCGACCAGATCTTCATTGCGGAATTTAAATAATCCGCCCAGCTTGCCGCCGCTCATTTTGTCTTCATCAAGCAGCATTTTGTTGCCTGAGGCATCGACGTAAGCCACAACCGTTTTGGAAGGATCTTCAGCGGAAACCGACGCTTCAAGCGCATAAGAGCGGTTGCCGTTCACCAGCGGCATACCGTTGGACAGCGTCACGTCCACACGACCCGTGGTGGTGTTTTCGTTGACCTTGATGCCCACCTGCGTGCTCAGGCGTTCTAACAATGCATCGCGCTGATCGAGCAGATCAGCCGGAAGATCGCCGGTGCGTCCGTGGATCTTGGCGATTTCGTCATTGAGTTTTGCGAGCTGTTTGGCATCGGCGTTGATGTCAGAAACACTCTGAGAAATTTGGGTGTTGGTGCTTTTTTCCAGCCCGTTGAGGGTATTGCTCTTTGTATTGAACTGGTAAGAAATCGCCTTGAACTGGGATAAAGCTCCCTGACGCGCAGCCTGACTGACCGGATCGGCGCTCATTTCCTCAAGCGATTTAAAGATGCTGTTCAGCGATGTGGAGATGTTGCTGGTGTCATCACCCAGCATATTATCAATCTGGGTCAGCTGCTGATAACGCCCGACCTGGCTTGATGATTCTGTGTACGCGCCGCGCAGCTGGTTATTCACAAATCCGTTATAAGCGCGCTGAACGCCGTTCACCTGAACCCCGTAACCGAAGTAGCCCGAACCGGTGGTTCTGCCGCCCGCTTCGCCCAGAATAATACTCTGTCGGCTGTAGCCTGGCGTTAAGGCATTGTTCATATTGTTGCCCACGACATTCATCGCTGCCTGTGCTGAGCTGAGCCCGCTCTGAGCCAGATTAAAAAGATTCATAAATCACCAACATTGTGTTCTTGGCTAAAGTTGTTAGCGCCTTTGTCCAGAATTATTCTCTAGGAAAATTCGCACCTGTTTAATCTATCGGTACTTCGAAAATAAACTAAAACGCCGAAAGCTAAAAAATTGAAGAAAGATCGGTTTTATAGGCATTCACGCCCTGACTGATATTTCCTTTCACCTGATTAATGATGTTGATCAATTTTTTCGCATACGCCGGATCGGTGGCATATCCGCCTGACTGCAGGGCGTGCGCCGCCCTTTCCGGTGAGCCGGAACGCGCAACATTTTGATAACGTGGATTATTCGTCAGAAGAGACGTGTAATCGGCCAGCGCTTCAGAATAAGACGGATATACGCGAAACGCGGCTTTGACCTTTTGCGCCGTGCCGTTGACAAACTCGGTGGTGGTTATTTCTGTCGATTCACCTTTCCAGTCCGGCGTGGCTTTTATTCCGAATAAGTTATGACTTGGTTTACCATTTGTTGTGGTAATTTCTTTATTTCCCCAGCCTGACTCCAGCGCCGCCTGGGCAATAATCAGCTGATGCGGAATACCACTTTTCTTTGCCGCCGCTATTGCCGGTTCAAGCATCCGGGAAATAAAGTGGCTGTTTTTCTCTGTTCCCCGGGAATATTGCGCCGCGCTCAGGCTTTCAGATGTCATCTGCTCAGACCGGCTCAGCGGGACGCGGGACGCATACCCGCCGCCGTTGAGCACATAAGGTGCCGGAGCAACACCGGGTGTATTCGTCACCGGCGTCACTTCTCCCCCCATTTGTCTGACCATCAGGTCGGCAAACCCCATTTTGCTTTGCGAGGCAATGTCCTGAGAGATCTGCTGGTCATACATGGAGGTGAACATATCCGACTGCTGGCTGTTCAGCAGGCCATCCTTAAAAGAGGCGTCGCGCATACTTTTAAGCATCATCTGGATAAACATGCCTTCCATCTGCTTAGCCGCCGCTTTGATCCCTTCCTGCGAATTACTTTTAACTTCGCGCTTCAGGGCATCAAGGCCGCGGACATCAAACGCCGCACCGGAAGTCAGCGGTGAGCTGCTCATCAGTTGGTCTCCAGTTTGGCGCGCAGGCAACCGGCACTTTTCATCGACTGCAAAATCGACATCAGATCGTTCGGCGTCGCGCCCAGGCTGTTCAGCGCACGGACCACGTTATTGAGATCAGCACTGGTATTCACCCGTTGCAGCGAACCATTTTGCTCACGTACGGAGATCTGCGTATTCGGTGTCACCACCGTCTGACCGCCGCCGAAAGGCGTATCCGGCTGACTGACCTGATTGCTGCGCGAGACTTCGACGGTCAGATCACCCTGCGCCACCGCACAAGCGTCCAGCGTCACATGGCGGTTCATCACCACCGAACCGGTGCGGGAGTTGACGATCACTTTGGCATCCATAATGCCGATACGGATCGGGATGTTCTGCACATCGGCCAGGAAGCGCACTTTGGCGGCACTGCCGGACGGGGCAAACAACTTCACGGTGCGCGAGTCTTCCGCGACGGCGGTTGAACCCCCGAAGCGGCGGTTAATCTCATCACTGATCTGCTGGGCGACGGTGAAATCATCATCGTTAAGTTGCAGGCGCAGCGTATTTTCCTGAGCAAAACTGGCCGGCACTTCACGTTCTACCGTGGCGCCGCCGCTGATGCGCGCGCCGTTAAGCTGATTGGTCTGCACACGGCTGCCGCCGCTTTGCGCCCCCGCACCGGAGACCAGTAAATTCCCCTGCGCCAGCGCATAAATTTGGTTATCCACACCCTTGAGTGGCGTCATTAATAATGTGCCGCCACGCAGGCTTTTCGCGTTACCCAGCGAAGACACCACCACGTCGATTTTCTCGCCCGGACGTGCGAAAGGAGGCAAATCAGTGGTCACCATGACCGCCGCCACATTTTTCAGCTGCATGTTGGTGCCTGCGGGCACGGTGATCCCCAGCTGGGACAACATATTGCTCAGGCTTTGGGTAGTGAAAGGCGTTTGCATGGTCTGGTCGCCGGTGCCGTCAAGGCCGACCACCAGCCCGTAACCCATCAGGGAATTGCTGCGAATACCCTGAATCGATGTTAAATCGCGAATACGCTCTGCCTGTACATTCTGCGGCATGATGAAAATCAGGCCACAGAACAGCGTCAGGCACAGCGAGAGAAATGAAGTTTTCATAACTGTCGTCTGTTAACCATTAATAAGGGGATAAATTCAGGAACAGACGCTGCAACCAGCCCATCTGTTGCGCTTCGTTGATGTAGCCATTACCGACGTATTCGATGCGGGCGTCCGCCACCTGAGTGGAGATAACCGTGTTACTGCTGCTGATGGTCCGCGGGTTAACCACTCCGGAGAAACGGATGAACTCCGTTCCCTGATTGATGGCAATTTGCTTCTCGCCCACGACTTTCAGGTTGCCGTTTTCCAGCAGTTGCTGAACGGTGACGGTGATCGTGCCGCTGAAGGTGTTTTTCGCCGCAGCGCCGCCTTTGCCGGAGAAATCATTTTTGCCACTGATCGAGGTCGCTGCGCGGTCACCGCCCAGTAAACCGGCCAGCATACCGGGCACCGCATCAACAGAAAGGTCGGTGGATCCGCCACGGTTGGCATTGGCCGAAGAACTTTTGCTGGCGCTGACATTTTCCTGCAGCACAATGGTCAGCGTGTCGCCCACGTTGCGGGGTCTGCGGTCTTCAAACATCGGCTGATAGCCGTAGCTCATCGCCTGCCCGGTTTGAAATACAGACCCGTTAGCGGTAGTGGTGGCTGCCGCCGCCGGACTGGCTGTCGTGACGCCATCGACTAAAGGTTTGTGAGGAAGATAAGCGCATCCCGTCAGAAGCAACGTCAGCGCACCGGCCGCGAACAGCTGGCTGGCGGCACGTGTGCGGTTCGGCAACAGGACGGGATACAGAGAAGAAAGCTGGTTTTTCATTTCATCCACTACAGGCTTAAGCAGCCATAAAGCGGCCCCCGTCTGCAGGACAGAGGCCGGGCGTATGGGTGCTTTGAGGCTTCTAAATACGATTAAGGTTTAAAAACGATTCGGGCTTAAACAGGAGTCAGGTTTAAACAGGAGTCAGGCTTAAACAGGAGTCAGGTTTAAACAGGATTCAGGTTTAAACAGAATTAAAGTTGTGTGAGGCGTTGCAACATCTGGTCGGACGTTGAAACGGCTTTACTGTTAATTTCGTAGGCACGCTGAGTCTGGATCATGTTGACCAGCTCTTCCGCCACGTTAACGTTTGAGGTTTCGACATAGCCCTGTTTCAGGGTGCCGCCCCCGTTCAGACCGGGCGTTGTTTCGTTCGGCGCGCCGGAAGCCTGGGTTTCGCGGTAAAGGTTTTCACCGATACTTTCCAGACCGGAATCATTGATGAACGTGCTTAACGTCAGCTGCCCGACCTGTTGTGGCGCCGTCTGTCCCGGTACGGTGACGCTCACGATGCCGTCGTTGCCGACGGTCAGGGTGTCAGCATCTTGCGGAATGGTGATCGCAGGCTGAACCTGATACCCGCTGGCGGTGACCAGCTGACCGTTCTGATCAAACTGGAATGACCCGTCGCGGCTGTAACCGGTGGTGCCATCGGGCAGCAACACCTGGAAGAACCCGTGACCTTCGATCGCCAGATCCTTACTGTTATTGGTTTGCGTCAGGCTACCCTGGCTGTGAATACGCTCGGTCGCCACGGGACGAACACCGGTACCCAGCTGCAAACCGGAAGGAATGGTGGTCTGCTCGGAAGACTGAGCACCGGGCTGGCGCAGGGTCTGATAAAGCAAGTCTTCAAACACCGCACGCTGGCGTTTGAAACCGTTGGTGCTCACGTTTGCCAGGTTATTGGAGATGACATCCATGTTGGTCTGTTGTGCTTCAAGACCTGTTTTGGCAATCCATAAAGAACGGATCATGCTGAATTTCCTCTTAGCCCATGCTCAGTAGCTGGTTAGCTTTCTTTTCGTTGTCATCCACTGCACTGATGACTTTCATGTTCATATCAAAGCCGCGCGCGGTCGCAATCATGTCCACCATCGATTTAGCGGGATTGACGTTGCTGCTTTCCAGCGCGCCCGGGATCAGCTGTAAATCAGGATCCGCAGGAAGCTGAGCCAGCCCGGCGTTTGGCGATTGTGGAGAAATATGGAACAACCCGTCATCGCCGTGCGTCAGATCCTGAAGGGGTGAATTCACCATCTTCAGTCTGCCCACCTGCGCCAGTGCGGTCGGTTCATCACCGGCACCGAGTGCGGTGATCGTCCCGTCCGGCGCAATGGTCAGTTCAGACTGCGGTGGCACGTTAATCTGGCCACCGTCGCCGAGAACCGGCATTCCTCTGATGCTCAGCAGACCTTCGCTGTCGACGGCAATATTGCCCGCGCGGGTGTAAGCCTCAGTACCGTCCGGCAAGGCGACCGCCAGCCAGCCATTTTGTGGCAGGGCAACGTCGAGATTGCGTCCGGTCTGGTTGATGGCGCCCATCGAATCGTCGTGGTAAGGCGTGGATTCCGTCACCAGCGTACGGGTGGCGACGGACGGGCCATTGACCGGCACCGCGCGGAAAGCCGCGAGCTGTGCCCGAAATCCGGTCGTGGTGGCATTCGCCAGGTTATTTGACGTGACGGCCTGACGGTTAAGGGCGGCATTTGCCGCGCCCATGGCGGTATATATTGCGCGATCCATAGCAGCAGCCTTTAGCCCAGATTAGCCAGGATCTGAAGGAGTTCAGACTGGGTTTTGATGGTCTGCGAGTTGGACTGATAGTTGCGCTGATAAACGATCATGTTGACCATCTCTTTGCTCAGATCCACGTTGGAAGACTCAAGCTTGTTGCCCAGCAGGTTCCCCAGATTCCCGGTGCCGGCCACGCCGGTAGAAGGCTGACCAGATTCCGGCGTTTCTGCCCAGGTGTTGTCACCTTTGGACGTCAGACCGCCCGGGTTGGTGAAGTTAGACAGCACCACCTGACCGATCAGCTGCGACTGACCGTTGCTGTAGCTTGCAATCACCTGACCGTTATCACCGACCATATAGCCGTTCATCATACCCGGCGCGTAACCGGTGGTGGTCGGGCTGCCCATGTCCGTATCCGACGCCTGCTGGGTCATTCCGTCCATATCCAGATCGAAATTCAGCGGTGCGCCGCCGTTATAACCGGCACCCTGAATGCTTAATTTCGCCGGGTTGGTGGTCAGCTGACCTGCGGTATCGAAAGATAAACCAAGTTCCTGATAGACCGGCTCACCCTGATCATTCAGATTTGGCGAGGTGGTATCACTGGAATAGGCTTTCCATTCGTTATCGCCGGTTTTGACGTAATACACGTTAATGGTGTGCTTGTTACCGAGGCTGTCGTAGGCGTCCAGCTGAGTAACAGAGTTGTAGCTTTTATTATCCGCAGGATCGAACGGGTTCGCGGTCTGATCGATGACCTTGCTGCCCGAATCCAGGTTGCCTTTCAGGGCACCGGCGTCAGAAGCGCGCGCGGGCATCTGACCATTTGGGATCTGAATCGGGCCGACAGCCGCACCCGGCTGAATGGCTGGCGGGTTTCCGGTGGCCTGATAACCGGTCAGGAACATGCCCTGGTTGTTGACGATATAACCGTTTTCGTCCTGTTTGAACTGTCCGTTACGGCTGTAGAAAATGCTGCCGGATTCACTGGCCAGACGGAAGAAACCGTTGCCCTGGATACCCATATCCAGATCACTGTTGCCCATCCCGAGTACGCCATCGCTGAAGTTCTGGTTTACTGAGGAAACCTGTACACCCATCCCGATTTGAGAACCGGCAAAGACATCAGCAAACGCAATGGAGCCGGATTTGAAGCCCACAGTCTGGGAGTTCGCAATGTTATTACCGACCACATCGAGGGCCTGAGAAGCTGCGGTTAACCCGCTGAGACCTTGTGAAAAACTCATTGTTATTCTTCCTGAACACTAATAAATGAAATATGAAGACCTGATCACTCAATCAAATACACTTTGCCAATCGGCGCGGTTCCGTCCAGCCCCAGCTGGAGCTGAGCGCCGCCATTGGTGAAGGACACGCTTTCAACGGTGCCTTTTTTCAGTGACGTGACTTTTGGCACACTGCCGTTTTCGTTGGAGGCGGTGAAAGTCACCTTAAAGATGCTGGTCTCATCAACGGTCGGATCGGAGGGCTTAAAGTTCTCCAGATCGTCCAGTGAATATTTATTGGGACCGGCTTTTGCCCCTTTCACATCCGCGGTATAGGCGTTGCCCTGCTCATCCGTCAGGGTGACGGTCACCTTGTCGGCATCCGAATCGAGGCTGAAGCCGAAATCTTTATTCCCGCCTTCTTTGTTGGAAACGGTGGAATCGCCTTCGATATACACGGTGCGTCCGACCCATTGCGCGGCGTTCATCTGCTGCATGCTGTTGACGATCAGACCCACGTCACCCAGGGTGCTGTTAAGCTTCTCGACGCCCGCGGCGGTGTTAAATTGCGCCAGCTGAGAGGTCAGCTGGTTGTTATCCATCGGATTAGTGGGATCCTGGTTCTGCATCTGCGCGACCAGAAGTTCCATGAAACTCTGCGACAGGTCAGCCGCGCTGCTGCCCGTGCCTGTCGACGTCGGGGAAGATGAACCATTATTCATTACCGGTGAAACAGCCATGGCGTTGTCCCTTATTGACCCAGCGTTAATGTTTTCAACATCATCGATTTGGCCGTGTTCATCACTTCAACGTTGGCCTGATAACTGCGGGAGGCTGAAATAGTGTTCACCATTTCGTTCACCACATTCACATTGGGCATACGGACATAACCCTTAGCATCTGCCAGCGGATTTGACGGCTCATACACCAGACGATCCGGCTCATTACTTTCCACCACATCGCTGACGCGAACGCCGCCAATTTCCTGACCCGGCGCACTGTTCACCTGAAATACCACCTGACGGGCGCGGTAAGGCTGACCATCCGGCCCGACGACGCTGTCGGCGTTGGCCATATTGCTGGCGCTGACGTTCAGACGTTTAGACTGGGCCGCCATAGCGGAACCTGAAATATCAAAAATACTCATCGTAGACATGACAATAATTAACCCTGGCCAATGACACTCATCATGCCTTTAATTTGCCCACCCAAAACGGTCAGGCTGGTCTGATATTTCATGTTGTTATCAGCAAAACTGATACGCTCACGATCCATATCAACAGTATTTCCATCAGCACTTGGCTGATCGGGAATACGATAAAGCAGCTGTCCGTTATCTATTGCCGGTGCCACAGCGGGAATATGCGATCCTGACGTTAATGACAAGGTCAGAGGACCCTGTACTGGCGTATTTCTTTCCACCGCACTTTTTAACTGTTCAGAGAAATCAATATCCCGGGCTAAATATCCCGGCGTATCGGCATTAGCAATGTTTGAAGCCAATATATTCTGACGTTGAGTCAGTAAGCCCAGCGCTTCCTGCTGGAAACGTAGCGCATTATCGAGTTTATCAAGCATGAAGAAACAACCCTCTGCCTTATGAAAATTAACTCATACATTCTATTGGCGAATGATTCAATTTTATACTGTGATGATATGACAAAAATAAGCGCATTTAGCGGGATGGATTTTTCGTGCTTATTTTCACAAAGCAATCCATTAAATTGGCATCACAAATTCGCGCATTTAACACGTTAATAAACGCAATTTCTGGCTTATACTTTGAACCGTCAAAAGTTGTTGGAAAAGGGATCCGCCCTGCGTTATATAATATAAGGTCAGTACACATCATGTTTTTTCCCCGCCCTCTTTATACCGCGGCAATTTCATTATTAAGCCTTATATTTTATTTACCCGCTTTTGATGCCATTGCCGCTACGCCGTCTGTTGAGACGCTTAAAACACACATTACTGCGCTGGTGAATAGCCATAATGAAAGACCGTCGGACAGCGCCATTACCCGCACCATAAAGATTCTGACGCCCGCTGAACAACTGTCATCCCTTTGCGCTACGCCGGAATTATCCGTAGCAGGCAACAACCGGCGTCTGACCGGGAATAAAAGCATCATTGCGCAGTGCGGAAACAAACGTAAATTTATTCAGATTTCAGTGCAGGCGCAGGGAACCTGGTGGACGGCTCGTCACGGGATTAAACCCGGCAGCGTGATTGATGCGAATGATATTGAGCCGCGCAGCGGATCGCTGGACAGACTCCCCGCCGGGCTGATTTTCGACCGGGAGAGCATTGTCGGACAGACCGCCACGCGCACTATCATTAAAGGCCAGCCGGTGGTGGAAAATCAGCTCCGCAAAGGCTGGTCTGTGGTTTCCGGCCAGGAAGTGGACGTGTTAGCCACCGGTGAAGGGTTTCAGATCCGCATAAAAGCTAAGGCGCTGGACAGTGCCGCAGCAGGCCAGCCGGTGAGACTGAGCACACGTTCAGGGCAAATTGTGACCGGTACGGTGACCCCGGACGGAAAAGTGCATATTAATTTAAAAGAATAGCTTTAGTTATTTTGGCAGCCACCGATATTTTAGATATACCGTGAGGTCACCAGAACAACGAATGTAGAGGAACACCATGAGCATCGACCGGACAATTCAACCTCTTTCAGTACCCGCTGTGAATGTGCAACAGCAGGATTTAAAAATGCGTCCGAAAGCCGCGGATATCAGCGCGGCACCGGTTGCAGCCAGCGAAACCTCAGGTACGCAAATTAAGCTGAGTAAAGTGACGCAGGCTATTCAGACAGACAGCTCACAGGATGTTGACTACGACCGTCTTGCAAAAATTCGCGCAGCCATGGATGCCGGTGAATTACAACTTGATACTGACCAGATTGCCAATGCGCTGGTCGAAGACATCTTTCAACTCTCATAAGTTCTGATAAGACATTAATGAAAATGGAAAACTTACGTTCGGTTCTGCTAAAAATTCAAGATTCTCTGGGTGAACTGGAGGCTATTCTTGTCGAAGAAGCAAACCAATTAAGGCGGACGCAGATTAATCCTGTTTCCCTGCAAATTGTATCTGACAGCAAAAGTCAGTTGCTGGCGACGATCAGTCATTATGATGACCTGCGTAAGCAAATTGAAAAGCCGTTACATCTTTCTGCGCCTTATCATCAGAACGCAAGATTTGCATTGCTGTGGAAAAATATCACCAGGAAAGTCACTACCTCTAACGAGCTCAATAAAAAGATTTATGACTTGCTTGAAATGCATATTCAGAAAACTGAAAGCATTAAAAAACTGGTGAATGACGCTGGCACGCCAACCTCACTTTATGGTCAGGAAGGTCAGTCAGCGACGCCTGTATCAGGAAAGGTTTATAATATCAGCGTGTAACGGGATTATTAATAGCATTAACAAACTAACAACTTATGTCCCCTAAATAAAAAATCTAAAAAAACCACTCTGTTGTCTATTTTAGCTTCCTGTCGCGGGAAGCTTTTTTTTGTATTTTCCATCTCCTTAATAAGCGTCACTTCTGTTCGTTCTTCGGCCAATCTGTTTATCATTATTTCATCCCGAAAGCCGTTAAAATAGCCAGCGTAAAAATATGCGGAATTTTAAACAGGGTGTGAAGTGGCAAATCTAATACTGCGCAGTGGATATCTGGACGATTACAATGCGCTCGGTGAAAACGGCCAGACAATATTTGAAAGCGCGATACAAATTCGCGAAACATTACGTCTGCGTAAACAACAGATCCTCCTCGATTGCCTGGCGATCCCCCAGCACAATGAAGCCGAAGACAAAGTGGACTGGTACGCGCCGCACGAAGGCACCGTCACTCAGTGGGCTTACGCCAGCGATAAGCAACGCGAACAGGCCCTGCGGTATCTGGAAAATTGCCTGACCAGCGCCAGTGCGCTGAGCAAAAGCTGCCTGCTGGCTGAAAAAACCGCCGTCCGGTTATTTGGCTCACTGCTGGCCAGGGTGGTGCAGTTTCCCGCCAGTCAGCATGTCTATCTGGTCAATGATAAACCGGTGATCACTTTCTGGGGATTTACCCGTCTCAACCACCCGCAACAGGATGATCCCCTCGATTGCCTGCGTGAAATCGCGCCACCTGTGGTGGCAGAAATCGCCACGGAACACGAACCGGTTATTGCGCCGGTGGCTGAAAAACAGGACGCTGAAAAGCCTGAAATCAGTACCTCTGTGATCAATAAACCGCTGGTTATTGAGGCTTCCGATCCGCTGCCCGCGCCTGAGCCTGAGCCTGAAGAAGAAAAATTTGCTGATCCGCAGCCGGTTGTCGTCACGCTCTCATCACCTTCTGCACCGCCGTCAGAACCTGCTGCCACCGTGCAGGCTGAGCCCGCCGCACTGCCCCAAAAAACCAGACCGCTGTGGCGCAGACTGATGCTGAAAATTGCCTTTGTGGGCATCCTGTTTATAGGCCTGCCAGTCGCCTGGCCGTACATCACCGCCATGATGCCGTCGCTGGTGGTGACGCCTTACCGCGCCGGATCCACGGAAAACAACGTGCCTGCAACTATCGCCGAAACGGCGTCAGAACCGTTGGCCGAAACGCCAAAAATCCTGCTGTCTGCTCACCTTCCGGTTCAGCCTGCCGTCGTGGTTGCGCCGCCTGCGCCAGCGGTGAAAGAAGAGTCAGTGAAAGAGCCTGTCGTGGAAAAAGTAGAGGAACCGGTCATCGATAAAAATGCACTGGTGCTGCCCGCTGATGAGGTTAAAGCGGGTTCCACAGCCTTTATGAATGGTCGCTGGAAGGCGAGCATCAACGTCAATAATCCGCTGACCAGCACTCCGCCGGGTCTGCGTTATCAGATCAAAAATAGTGAAGGCACCATCAGCATTACCCGCAACAACAATATCGTCTGTAAAGCCGACGTTTATCTCGGGCTGATGCAGTCAGGCAATTTGCTGATTAAGAGCCGCACCAAAGCGAAATGCAGCGATGACACCCGTTATCAGGTGCCGGAAATCACCTGCAGACAACCGCTCAGCGGCGCGGCCCAATGTACCGGCCGTTATGAAGACAACACCGTCGTTCCGATGACGCTTTTGAGAGTGGGTAAATAATTCATGCTGGCAACTCTTATCGACTTCAAACCGGCCGTTACGCTCATCCAGAACAGCAGCGTGCAGTTTCTGGATTTCGGTCTGAATCCGGTGGGCGCAAGCCCGCACGCGGGTCGCTTTGTGCGCCACAGCGTCAATGGCCCGCTGCTGCGTCTCAGCTACGATACGCTGTCTGAGCGATTCACCCTGCCCGCTGAAAACGGCGGCGAGCCGGAACTTGTCCGCCCGGAGATGACGGTTTCTCTGGAACATTCTTTGCAGGTGATGGACAACGTCTGGCTGCCGCTGCCTTTTATGCGTTTTAGTCCGCCGCGCGTATTCACTAACAGCCCTGCGAACTGGGCGCGCGTGCAGATTAAACGCCTGCCCGCGCCGGATGAAGCCGGTAACACCCTGCGTTTGTGTATTGCGTTCGACACCAAAGTTCACGCCGATGACAGCGCCACCGCAAAGCTGGCTCTCACCACCCGTGATGTACGCGACGGCAGCCGCTTTGCACTGGCGTGGCACAATCATGAAATCAGTGAGTTTCTGGATGAAACCTGGGTCGATGGCTGGTTGCGTGAAGTGTTTGTTCACTATGCCACCAATCAGGAAAAGCGCAGCGCGGGCGATATCAGTAACGCCATGAAAGCCTTCGAGTATCAGGCACACTTCCTCAATATTCTTGAAATGCTCGGTACTCAGCTTGAGATCCCGGAAGTTCAGATCGTCACAGAAACCCTGAGCAATGCGCCGGTTCCGGTGGACTTGATCCTTGATGTGGGTAACACGCATACCTGCGGCGTGATCCTTGAAGATCATGGCCCGAAAAATGCCGGATTACAGCAAAGCGCCGAGCTGCAAATCCGCTCACTGACGGAGCCGCAACTCATCAGCGAACCGCTGTTTACCAGCCGTCTGGAATTCAACGAAGCCAAATTTGGCAAACACCATTTTTCAATGGAAAGTGGCCGCGATGAGGCGTTCGTCTGGCCGTCTTTTGCCCGCGTGGGCGATGAAGCGCGCCTGCTGGCAACGCGCCGTCTGGGAACCGAAGGTGCCAGCGGGATTTCCAGCCCGCGCCGTTATCTGTGGGATGATGCCCCCTCGGATCAGGCGTGGCGCTTCAGTCAGCTGACGGGTAAAACGCCGCGTGAGCCTCGAGCCATCGCGTTACCGCTGATGAATCTGATGAATGATGATGGGCAGCCCTTGTACAGCCTGCCACCGGATGAACGTCTGCCGGTGTTTTCGCCCAACTACAGCCGCAGTTCGCTGATGACGATCATGCTGTGTGAGCTGCTGGCTCAGGCACTGGCGCAAATCAACAGCGTCGGCCACCGTCAGAGCATGGGGCTGACTCACGCCCCGCGCCAGCTGCGCGATATCGTCCTGACGCTGCCTTCCGCCATGCCCAAACAGGAGCGGGAGATTTTCCGCCAGCGGGTGCAGGAAGCGGTAAAACTGGTCTGGAAATCCCTCGGCTGGCAGCCCAAAGATGACGATTTGCTGCCCGGTTCCGGCAGCCGCGCCACCGTGGTTCCTTTACCAAAAGTACAAATGGAATGGGACGAAGCCACCTGCGGCCAGCTGGTCTGGTTGTATAACGAAGTCATCAATAATTATGCTGGTCAGGCGGAGGTGTTTTTCCAAAGCCTTGCGCGCCCTGACCGGCAGCTTGCCAGTGATGAACCGCAGGGACGCACCCTGCGCGTGGCGTCTGTGGATATCGGCGGCGGCACCACGGATATGGCGATCACCCAGTATCAGCTGGACGACGGCGCGGGAAGCAATGTCAAAATCACGCCAAATCTGCTGTTCCGTGAAGGGTTCAAAATTGCCGGGGACGACATTCTGCTGGACGTGATCCGCCACTGTATTCTTCCGGCACTGGAAAATACCCTGCAAAAAGCCGGAGTGACTGATGCCGCGCGCGTCATGAATAAGCTGTTCGGCGATGCCGCCCTCGACGGAAGTCGCGCCACGCTGCGCCAGCAGGTGACATTGCAGCTGTTTATTCCTCTCGGTCACGCCATTCTCGCCAGCTGGGAAAACAGCGATCCGCATGATAACGGCGCGCTGTTTGAAGGCCGGTTCGGTGAGCTGATCCCCCGGCAGCCGACGCAGAACGTCATCAACTATATCCATCAGACCATCCAGCCGCTGCTGCCCGCGGACGCGCAGCCTTTCGATGTGCTGGACGTCCCGCTGCTGGTGGAACTGGCATCGCTCAAAGAAGCCCTGCTCACCGGGCGCTTCAGCCTGACGGCGCCGCTTCAGTCGTTGTGCGAAGTGATTAACCATTATTGCTGTGATGTCCTGCTGGTTACCGGTCGCCCTTCCTGTTTTCCGGGTGTTCAGGCGTTACTGCGTTATCAGCAGCCGGTGCCGGTCAACCGTATTGTCTGGCTGGACAGTTATCAGATCCACGAACGTTTCCCTTTCGGCCAGCAGGGGCGGGTGGTGAATCCCAAATCCACCGCGGCGCTGGGTGCGATGCTTTGCAGTCTGGCGATGGATTTACGCCTGCCGGGTTTCAACTTTAAAACCGCCGATATACAGGCTTATTCCACCATCCGTTATCTGGGCGTGTTAGAGGGTAATCAGACCCTGAATGCAGAAAACGTCTGGTATGCGCAGGTGGATCTTGACTGCCCGACCGCCCGGCTGGATGAAAACCTGAGTTTCCCGGTGCGTGGCGATATTTGTCTGGGGTTCCGCCAGCTGGCTGATACACGCTGGCCGGCGACACCGCTGTATCAGCTGAAAATCAACACGCCGGCGCTGGCAAAACGTATTGCGGGAGACGGCATTTTGCAGGTGCAGCTGCAATACGATCAGCAAAACGGTGGCTTCTCTCTGGCGCACGCCACAATGCAGGACGGCAGTCCGCTGCCGGAAGGGGCGGTAAGCCTGAAACTGAACACGCTCGCCAGCAGTTATAACGGCGACAATCACTATTGGATCGACAGCGGGAACGTATACCTAAAATGAGCCAGTCAGACGCCATGCTTAATCAACTCACTGAATGGGTAAACGATACCCGCGCGCATTCCCCGCGTCTGGATCGGGAAGCGGACGGCCTGCTGGCGCGGTTAATGCAATTGCAGCAGCGCCAGCAACAAATCGTTTCTCTGAACGATGCACCGCTGACGCTGGGGTTTTACGGCAGCTCCGTTGCCGGTAAACACCACATGCTAAAAATGATTGCCGCCGGAGGGAGTGACGAGGTTTATGTGCAGCTGGGTGAAAACACGCTCGATTATCTGCGCCATATTAATCCCGATAATCTCCCGCCTTCGATGGCCGTTCGTTTCACCGATGGCGTAACATCCGGAGTGGAAAACTTTCCGCTGCTGCTGACGCTGTTTTGCGAAAGCGAACTGGCACAGCGGCTGATTCGCCAGTATCAGGCTTCCCGCCAGCCGCGCATTCTGTCCCGCAGCGCCATCACTGCCAGACTGGCTGAACTGAAACTGCGCCGCCAGCCGCGTGAAATTCCGGGCATGACCTGCGGACAATTTTCATCGGTCGTCCGCTGTTATCATCAGTCGGTACGAAGCACGTATCATCTGGATGATGCGCTGGTCTGGCAGATGGCTGAACTGGTTCCCTGGCTGGATCTGGCCGACCGGGCAATATTGCTTTCCACCCTGTGGGGAGAACACCCGGCACTGAGTTCGCAGTGGCAGCAGCAGGCACGCAGGTTGCAGAATTTAGGCGGAGTGACTCAGGTTCTGGCCCCGCTCAGTCTGGTCGTCGATAACATGCTGTTGCCAACCCCCGGTTTCCTGGTTCCCGCAGCGGAAAATACCGCAGAGCTGAATAACGACGTGATTGTCTGTCCGCTGCGTGATGAAAATACGCTGACACGGCTGAGCATTCCGCAGCAGGATTTGGTCAGCCTGTGTGCCGAAATCACTTTCACGCTGAGCCAGCCTTCTTCACTGCCCGGCGTCGATATTCTGGACATCCCCGCCGGGCAGCTCCCCCGCTATCAGGAATGCCTGCAACCCGATACGGTGCTTATCTGCAACGCCGTCGCCGAAAGCCAGAGTCTGCGCCCGGTGGCACGTATGCTGGAAAGTTGGGTGGAGGAAACTCAGCCACAGCCCCAAAGCACGCTTCCGCGTCTGGTCTGGGCGATCACGCCTTTCGACCTGCGCTTTACCCGTGGCAATCACACCGACGCCGCCGTGCAGCGTTACATCACGCAATCGGGAAAACGCTGGGGCACATTACAGGCACTCGATCAGCGCGATATCGCTTGTCTGATCGAATGGCTGTCGGCGGCAGTCAACGGCGTATCAAGAGAGGACCGGCTTCGCGCCTTGCAGGGGGATCTGTATCAGCGGATTGCCGCGCAGTTCCGCCGCTTTACCTCACCGGAAAATGAACAACCGGGTCAGCGTACTGAAATGATGATCCGCGCCTTGCAATCTCAGGCGGCAAAACAAGGTGATCTGATTGACCGGCTGATGTTGCCACGCGACGCGCTTTATCAGTGCTGGCAGCAACAGCAGCAGAAAAATACCGGGCAGCCTTCTGCGCTGATGATGAGTGTCGATTTGTTTGACGACGCTGATACCGCTCCCGATACAGTGCATCAGCAGGACAGCTTTGCGGCAGACGTTTTCGCCCTGTGGGTGAATCATGTGACTCAGCTTGGCCATAATCAGGCCACTGCCGGTGCCGCCGGGCTGGACGCCGCTCAGCTTCAGATGCTGTGCGACACGCTGATCACCACGGCTTATCGCCTCGGACTGGCTGATACACTGGAAACGACGCTGGCACAGCAACATGGCGATGCCGCACTGGCTGTCACTCAGGCGGGGAATGTCGTCAATGATTTTGTCAGCTGGCTGGGTTACGACCTGGCGGATGCCGGGCAGCGTCCGCAGAGCCGCATTAACAAGGGCGCACCGATTTTTGCGCCTGCCCCGCAGGCCAGTGCCGGAATGCGTCCGGATAGCCTCGGCGATGACGTGATACAGGGTAATGTCCGCTACATTTTCGACTGGCTGGTCGCCCTGCTGACCCGCGCAGCAGAAAACACGCAGTGGGAAATGGCTGACGGGCTGGATGAAAAACACAGAAGTTCACTGCGCCGGTTGCTGACGGCATAAATCCGCAGCCGCCGTTTTAACTCATGTGCCTTTTCAGTCTGGCAGACAAGGTTTCAAGGGCGGCGAGCAACTCACTGACGGCATCGTCGCCGTTTTCCTCATTCTCACTCACAATTTCCAACGTATCGCAGGCATCAATGACGGCCTGCGCGTTGATCATCTCAGCGCCACCGCGGATGCGGTGAGCAATGGCCGCCAGCGCCTGACTATCGCCGGAGGCCGACGCGGTCTGAAGTTGCTGTGTGTCCTGATGAATACCGGAAATAAACGTCTGTAAAAGAGGATGAAGTTTACCGGGATCGTTATTTGTCAGCGCGACCAGCCCGCTTAAATCCACCTCATTTTCATCATCAGACGGTACGTCTTCCGGTTTAATTTGAGTCTCAAAAAGCGCGGCCAGCATCGCCAGTGTCACGGGTTTAAACAGACACTTATCCATACCGGCATCGAGGCATTTCTGCCGTTCGTCATTGACGGCGTTTGCCGTTAACCCGATTATTTTTACCGGCAATCTATTCTGTGTGCTTTCTTCCCGGCGGATCTGGCGGGTCAGTTCATAGCCATCCATCACCGGCATACTGCAATCGGTGATCACGAAGTCGAAATCTGCGCGCCGCCACGCCGCCAGCCCTTCGCTGCCGTCAGCGGCTGCCGTCACGTGATGCCCTAGTGAGTTCAGCTGGAACGTCAGCACTTCCCGGTTGGCCGCGTAATCATCGACAATCAGCACCCGCCGCAATGCCTGAATTTCTGTGGCGGTCGCTGGCAGGCTTTCTGATTGTGGCAGCGAACTGCGCTGTAATGGCAATATCACAACCGCAGAAGTGCCCTGCCCTGGCTGGCTTTCCAGCATCAGCGTACCGCCCATCATTTCGCTCAACGTTTTGCAAATCAGCAAACCCAGCCCAGAGCTTTGCTGAGACGACAGTTTATTATTGGACGCACGTGAGAAGCGGGAGAACAGTTTCCTGCAGTCTTCGTTTGAAACGCCGATACCGGTGTCGGTAATCGTTATCGTCAGTTGCAGGCGCTCTGCGCTTTCCACATGGGCTGCCGCACGTACGGTGATTTTGCCCTGTTCGGTGAATTTCAGCGCATTGCTGAGCAGGTTGGAGATGATCTGTTTAAATCTCAGAGGATCTATCAGTACGCCATAATCCAGCGTTCCGGCGATGTCTGTACTGAATTCCAGTCCCTTACGTCGCGCCAGCGCTTCAAATAACCGGCACAGGGAGGAGATGAGCTGACCGATATTTTCCGGTTGCAGGTTCAGCGAAAGGTAGCCGCTTTCGGCACGTTCAATATCGAGAATATCCCCGATCAGCGCCAGTAAACCCTGCGCTTCACCCGACGCAATATTCAGAGAGTATTTATCAACAATGCCTGCATCGGCTTTTTTCACCGCCAGTTCCAGCATCCCG
This sequence comes from Metardaris cosinga cedra, assembly GCA_018251075.1. NCBI lineage: Eukaryota > Metazoa > Arthropoda > Insecta > Lepidoptera > Hesperiidae > Metardaris > Metardaris cosinga. Next base: position 189,765 of record DWRE01000005.1, on the reverse strand, counting down.
ATAATGACGTTCATCGGCGTGCGGATTTCGTGGCTCATGGTGGTCAGGAAGGTTGATTTTGCTTCGCTGGCCTGCACGGCCTGATCTTTATCGGTCTGCAAACGCTCCATACGTTTCTGACGTTCGCTGATGTCATACCAGCCACCGATGACGCCAATAATCTCACCCTTTCCGGTCCGGTAGGGCATGATCCAGTGGTGAATAATGCGGTAATCATTTTGGGCGAGCCGCAGGATCCGGTCACTGATAATGCTTTCTCCCGTTTCAATCACCTGCAGATAGGTTTCTTCGAGTTCCTCGGCCCATCCTCCGTTCATATCCTGCAAATTCTGCATATCAAAGACCGTTTTACCCAGCACGGTATTCTCTGGAATATTCAGTTGCTGATAGTAACTGGTATTGCACAAGAGCAATTTACCGTTGCAGTCACGCACATAGATAGGCAACGGCGTTCCATCAATCAGATCCCGCATGAACCTCAGCTGATCGTTAAGCTTTGATTCGGCCTTATCCCGCTGCTTTATCAGATTACGCAGCCAGTAAACCCAACCCAGCAGGATGATGAGGAAAACAACCAGGAGCAGGAGTCCGTACAGAAGTTGCTGGCGTTCTTTGTTCCAGAAGTTTCGCTCGATGACCGTCTGCCCGCGCCAGTGATTACCCAGTTCGCTCATTCTTGCCGGCGGGATAGAGGACAGTGCCTTAGTGATAATTGCCAGCAATTCTGGCCGGTTATCAGCCATGGCAATGCTCAGGCGCAGTGACTGATTGGTAAACACGGAGTCGATTTTGAACCGGTTTTTGTAGAAGTTATCAATCATGAACACCGACTCCGCCAGTGAAACCACCACGATGTCGACCTTTTTCGCCCTGAGCATACGAAAAGCGGCTATGGCGCCTTCACTGATCACCGGCATCATTTGCGGATACTCCTTTTTAATCACGTTCAGGATGGGATCTTTGTCTACTACCGCGACCCGTAAAGGTTTATCCCCGATGTCGTCAATATTGATATTGCTGTCTAAGCGGCTGGAAACCACGTAGCTGTCACGATAAAAAGTGGGGGAATAACGGATGCCCGGCGGCGGCGGTTGCAGGTTATCGGTGACCGTCACCGCAAGATCGACATCACCGTGCTCCAGCAATTCTCTTGCCTGAGCACCGTTCCCGACCTTATGCCAGACCAGCCGGAACCCGCTGATTTTCGCCACTTCTTTCAGTACATCCGCATTGATTCCATAGGGTTCGCCGCCTGCTGCAAAAAATGAGTAAGGCTCATTGGTATCTTCAAGGGCGACCCGTAAAACCCGATGGTTATCACGCCACGCCAGCTCTTTATCATCGAAAAGAACCGTATTGTCTTTATCAATCATCTGCGGCTTAACCCCCCAGTGATTAAAGATCTTCTGCCGCTGTTCGGGAGTGACGGCCTGAATGACCGCATTCAATAGCGATAAAAGAGTTTTATTCTCGTGGTTTAGCGCAAAAGCGAACTGGGTCTTTGGCAGGGTGGCCCTGCGTTCAATGGTGATGTTATTGAACACTCGTCGCCCCGAAAGAAATTCAGCACTGATGTTATCGCCAAGAAAGAGATCGTTTTGCCCGAAGGAGACTGACCCCATCGCACTGAAGTTGGAGGGATACATTTTCAGCTTAATATCGGGATAGGCTTCAAGTATCCACTGAGAAGGCAAATAGTTGTACACCATCGCCACTGAGACGCCGTTCAGATTTTCACTGTGCCGGACAGAAATGTCAGAACGTCTGGCGAAGACCGGATTGTCTTCAGCATAAGCCTCAGATAACACGAGGTTTTTGTCTATCTGATCGAAGCCATTCGAGGTGCCGAGAAAGTCGAGTTCATTGCGCGCCAGCGCCGCCATCGCCTCCTGACGTGAGCCAAAAACTTTCACCGTCACCGGGATGTGCAGCGCGGTGGAGATCAGTGAAGCATAGTCGGCGGTGATACCAATATAATCATTTTCAAAATTGATGATATCGAAAGGCGGGTAGCCCGGTTCGGTAATCCCCATCGTGAGCTGCCCTTTCTGCTGCAACCACTTCTGCTGTGCGCTGCTGAGTGAAACAACCGGGGCAGGGCCTTTATATTGCCCGTGGAGCGTGGCGGTATAAACTGCGGCAGCCATTGCCTGTGTGCAGAGCAATACGCTTAAGATTAACCAGCCCAAAAGGCGCATTTACGTATTCTCATAATGGCTGGCGACGCCAGCCAGTTCGAGTAAATTGCTGACATTTAACTTGGTGTATAACCGGGTTTTATAGGTGCTGATGGTCTTCTCGCTCAGTGACAATGTTTCAGCGATTTCTTTGTTGCTCAGGCCGTTGATGAGGTATTTCATCACCAGCATTTCACGGTGCGACAGACGGGCCAGTTTCTCCGTCCCCGCTGCCGTCGTTTCGCCGGTGGCGGCAGAGACTTGCGGAAATAATGAATACCCCGACATCACGGCATTGATGACGTCCGTCAGCATCGAAAGGTTATCGTTCTTCGACACATAACCGGACGCTCCCGCCTGGATGCAGGGCAAGGTGAACTGCTCGCTGTTTTGGGAGGTCAGCACGACGATTTTGCAGGCATTTTTACGCTCGCGTAAATGGCGGATCACCTCCAGTCCGCCCAGTCCAGGAATGCCTAAATCCAGCACCAGCAAGTCAGGTTGCAGTGACTCGCATTGCTGTAAGGCCTCAATACCGTTGTCACACTCAGCGACAACCTGAAATCCAGCATTGATGACCAGCATCCTGACCGTTGCCAGAATGAAAGGATGGTCATCAACAATAATTGCTTTACGCACTTGGTAGCCTCGCCAACGGGTTTGGAAAATGATCAACACGGCAAAATCCCAAAGGATCAGAGAGATTACTCATTGAATTTTAGCAGGGCTTTTCATGTCAGGAAGGAGGCGGATCCGGGGATAAAGAAAACAGCGGGAATACCTGTAAACTCATCAAATCTCAACCCTTCATTCCGAAACAGAAAACGGGAACCACTGAAGAGTTACTGCTGCCAATGCACACCTTTAATCCGATAAAAAACCCGTGCAGCCGCGTCATTTTACGCTTCGGGGAGGATTCTGTGTACATTTCTGTTCATGTAGCTTAACGGCTTAGTTACATTTTCACTCGGTGCAATATCCCGAAGGATTAACGGTGACAGCGGATGGCCCGCAGGCGCTGGCTTTGTGGTAAAAAAAAACCGGTTCAACAGCAAAAAACTGTCACCGGTACCGGAAGTGGCGGGCCCGCTGTACCGGACCCGCCCGCGTTAAAAGTACTGCGTGGTTACTTCACCGTCGGCGTTTTGGAACGCCACTGGCTGCCTGATTTCAGCGCACTGCTTTCCTCAAATTTCACCGGATTATCACGATAGGCTTTCAGTTTGTTGCGCATCCAGCTGCTGGCATCGCCCACACCGCTGATCACACCGGTCGTCGCACCGCCACCTAAGTGGACATGGAAAATACCGCGTGACGGGAAATCCAGATACTTCGGCGTGGACAGATCCCATGAATGACGTGAGAACAGTTCACGGGTGTCGTTACCCATCATTGATGCATAAGCCGCATCGAATTTCAGCGCCAGCAGGCGTTCATGGATCGCATCCACCGAGGTCCCGATTTCAGAATGCCCCATCAGGTAGCTACCGCCGCTGCCCCAGTTCTGGGTGTTGAAATCGGCATTAACATCATCAGCAGACGTCGGCAGATGGCTGGCCGGAACCTGCCATGGCAGAACCGGTTGACGCAGGTGACGGCTTAATGAAGCGCAGAAATCAAAAGTGCGTTCCCATTCGTATGGAGAATAACAATAACCATTGGCATACGAACGGATAGTGAAGTCATCGGCTTCGTAACGGTCTGCCGCCATAAAATCAGCGCCCTTCGCCACATCAGGCGATCCGTCGGCACGGATATACTCGATGTCATCAAACACGCCGACCAGCAAGGCATATTGCGCCGTCAGTCTGCCCGCAGTGAACGGATCAACCGTCATTTTTTTATGTTGCAGGTCAGCGGCATCAAACACATCGTCATAGACGAAATCTTTGTAAACCCACTGCGAACCTGCGACACCCCACAGGTTAACCTGCCAGCCGAGTACAACGTCTGGCGCAACCACGCGCGTCAGCCAGTTCACCGCACGGATATAACCTTTAAGGGTATTGGTAATGCCCGCAGGAACCTGCACATTGACGTTGTGATGGGCCAGTGCTTCGGTCAGAGGCTGACGCACCGGAATTTCATACGTCGGCAGGAAACCGTATTTCTGGCATTCGCCGAGATAATCCGGATTGACAATATACCCGGCTGGCACCGGATGTTCGGCATCCTTCTGGGACTGCGACATTTGCAGCGACTGAATAAAGTTGGCGAAGCTGAATTTATGGCGAACCGGATCGGCAATAATATTCGTGACATCGCCCAGTGATAAGTTACAGGTATAAGACACCATCAGCGGCAGCACGGGTTCATTCAGTTTGGCGGAGACGTCCCGCGCCATTTTAATAATTTGCAGCGTCGGTTCTTTAGACGGCGACAGATAATCGCCCGCATCGCCCATACCGTCATCACCGGAATATTTGAAAATTGAAGAGACGCGCGCCGCGGCAAAATCATCCACGTTAGTCGGTACCATATTGGCGCAGGCACCAAAGGTGAGGTACTCAGGGAAACCTTTCACGCGCAGATTCGCCCCTTTCACTACCGCCACATTCAGCTGTGCCGGTGCATTTGCGCTGACCAGTAAAGGCTGAGGGCTGACATCCACGTAATGCACGACGCCATCGAGAATAAATGTGTCGGAAACCACGGTATAAGCACCCGGCGCAACCAGAACCGCCTGCTCAATGTTGCCATTTTGCGCAGCAATCGCATCAAAGCGATACTGACGTGGCGGAACGGAATTGTCCGTCAGTCGCAGGGTCAGGGATTTACTGACCGCAGCGTCTGCCTTCACACTGACCGTCAGCTTCGCCGCATTGGACTGTGAATCGCCACGCTGGCTGACCTGTGCCTGGGTGTAATTAATGCTGTGATACTGACCGTCGAACTGACCGTCGTAATCATCAAACAGATAATGAACATTGTTCAGACGTAAATCGGCGAGGCGGATTTCAAACCGGCCTGAAACAGGCAAATGTTCCAGACGATATTGCTGGCCGGAACGCACCGGCAGGCTCAGTTTATCCGTGCCATTCTCGCTGCAAATCAGCGTCAGTTCTTCATCGCGTAAACCGGCAAGACCTGAGAAATTCAGGGCAACATCAATGGTCGTACTGCGGTCCACTGCGCCGAAGGTGATGGCCAGCGACGTGGTGCGGCCTTTATCAATGGTGATTTCTGCCTGACCAATATTAACGGGAACGCGGATCGTGCCGTCATCCGTGCTTAAATCTGTCGCAATGACAGTGTAATTCCCGGCGTTGACGGAGAAAGTAGACACGTGACCAAACCCCGGCAAAACACGCAGAGTCTTGTCGCCGCGCACCAGACGCAGTTCGACTGCGGTATTTTTTAATCCGGCGGGCAGCGGCGGGCAACTGACTGACAGTTCACCGGTCACACCCGGCTCTTCGTCTGCGGCCAACGCAAAGGTTTCACGGAAATCAGACCAGGCAGGCGAATCGGCAGAAGAGACGTTCAGCCCCATATGGATTTTCTGAATAGCGTCGCCGACAGGCTGACCGTCAGTCGGTTCGACGATCACTTTGACATCGAAAATTCCGCCGCCGACGTCTGTTGATTCCACCTTAATACCGAGTGGTTTCCACGGATTAGTTTCGACGTTAATATCACCGGCAGTGATTTTTCCCGGTGCTGAAAATACGATCACTAACTTTTCTTTAATATCAACCGCGCTGCCTGACGTTGATTTAATTTCATTCAAATCGAGAGTGGGATACCACGCATCGTTGGTCATATTTAATTTGAATTGCAATTGCATAATACTTCTCCGCAAAGATGGGTAAACAGTGTGAAAAATCCCGTATTAATAAGGTCATCCGGGAACAGCCATCACCCTAGCAGAGGAGTAAAACATTCATCGAAACACTTAATTCATTTTATGCTGTTGTTATTATTAATATCACCTGACAACAATCGCATTAATATAACGGCACAATTTTATGATTATCATGCCTGTTATTATTATTCTCATAAAAAATAAAAAAGGTATTAATACGCCATATCGACATGCTCAAATTCACAAAACGCTACGCTCTGCAAATGAGGGGCATGTTACATGTCAGCTTTGCGCGATGCTTTCCAGTTTTAGTTGTGACAGCTTCTTGCCCGCTGGGCTAAGATACGCAACAGAAAAAATCCTTAAACCCATCGCGTCGAAAAATGGATTAAAAAGATTAAGTCTATGACAAATAATGTAAACCTGGATGCCCACACACCAATGATGCAGCAGTATCTGCGTCTCAAAGCAGAGAACCCGGAGGTTCTGCTGTTCTATCGCATGGGCGACTTCTACGAACTGTTTTATGACGATGCGAAACGCGCATCGCAGCTGATGGACATCTCCCTGACCAAACGCGGTGCTTCTGCCGGTGAGCCGATCCCTATGGCGGGCGTGCCTTATCATGCGGTGGAAGGTTATCTGGCGAAACTGGTGCAGCTCGGTGAATCCGTCGCGATCGCCGAACAGATTGGCGACCCGGCGCTGAGTAAAGGGCCGGTTGAGCGTAAAGTCGTGCGTATTGTCACGCCCGGCACCGTCAGCGATGAAGCGTTGCTGAGCGAGCGCCATGACAACCTGCTGGCGGCTATCTGGCAGGACGGCCGTGGATTTGGGTATGCGACGCTGGATATCAGCTCCGGCCGTTTCCGTGTGGCTCAGCCCGACGATCTGGAAACCATGGCAGCGGAATTGCAGCGTACCAATCCGGCGGAATTGCTGTATCCGGAAAGCTTTGAAGCCATGCAGCTTATCTCTTCCCGTCGCGGATTGCGTCGCCGTCCGATGTGGGAATTTGAGCTGGAAACCGCGAAGCAGCAGCTCAATCTGCAATTTGGTACCCGCGATTTAAGCGGCTTTGGCGTTGAGCAGGCGGCTCAGGCGCTGCGTGCTGCCGGTTGTCTGCTGCAATACGTGAAAGATACCCAGCGCACTGCCCTGCCGCATATCCGTGGTGTCACCATGGAACGCCAGCAGGATGGCATTATTATGGATGCGGCCACCCGCCGTAATCTGGAGCTGACGCAAAATCTGGCCGGTGGCGTCGAAAACACGCTGGCCGCGGTGCTTGATCAGGCGGTGACGCCGATGGGCAGCCGTATGCTCAAACGCTGGATCCACATGCCGAGCCGCGATATCAAACTGCTGACGCATCGCCAGCAGGCGATTGGTGCGTTACAGGATATCACCGCCGATTTACAGCCAGTGCTGCGTCAGGTCGGCGACCTCGAGCGTATTCTGGCACGTCTGGCACTGCGCAGCGCACGTCCGCGTGATCTGGCCCGAATGCGTCATGCCATGCAGCAACTGCCGGAAATCCGCGAGATCTTGCAGGGAACCGAAGCCGCTCATGTGAAAACGCTGGTGGAGCAAACCGGTGACTTTACCGAACTGGTGGAACTGCTCGAACGCGCCGTGATCGAAAGCCCGCCGGTTCTGGTGCGTGACGGTGGCGTAATCGCACCGGGTTACAACGCTGAGCTGGATGAATGGCGTGCGCTGGCAGACGGCGCGACGGATTATCTCGATCGTCTGGAGATCCGCGAACGTGAAAAGCTGGGGCTGGATACGCTGAAAGTCGGTTTCAACGGCGTTCACGGTTATTACATTCAGGTCAGCCGCGGTCAGAGCCATCTGGTGCCGATTCATTACGTCCGTCGCCAGACGCTGAAAAATGCCGAGCGCTACATCATTCCTGAGCTGAAAGAATACGAAGACAAAGTACTGACCTCCAAAGGCAAGGCGCTGTCTCTGGAAAAAGCGCTGTATGAAGAGCTGTTCGACCTGCTGATGCCGCATCTGTCTGCGTTGCAGCAAAGCGCCAGCGCGCTGGCCGAGCTGGATGTGCTGAGCAATCTGGCGGAACGTGCTTACACGCTCAATTACGCTTGCCCGACCATGAGTGAAAAGCCGGGTATTAATATTACCGGCGGTCGCCATCCGGTGGTTGAGCAGGTGCTGAGCGAACCCTTTATCTCCAACCCGCTGAACATGTCTCCGGCGCGACGGATGCTGATCATCACCGGTCCTAACATGGGCGGTAAAAGTACCTATATGCGTCAGGCGGCACTGATTGTTTTGATGGCGCATATCGGCAGCTATGTTCCCGCTGAGACTGCCGTCATCGGGCCGGTGGATCGCATCTTCACCCGCGTCGGTGCAGCGGACGATCTGGCTTCCGGGCGTTCGACCTTTATGGTGGAAATGACAGAGACGGCGAATATCCTGCACAACGCGACCGAAAACAGTCTGGTGCTGATGGATGAAATCGGACGCGGGACGTCAACCTACGATGGTCTGTCACTGGCCTGGGCGTGTGCGGAAAACCTCGCCAGTCGTATTAAAGCCATGACGTTGTTCGCCACCCATTATTTCGAGCTGACCACCCTGCCGGAAAAAATGGAAGGCACGGTCAACGTGCATCTGGATGCTATCGAACACGGCGACACCATTGCCTTTATGCACAGCGTGCAGGACGGCGCGGCCAGCAAAAGCTACGGTCTGGCTGTGGCTGCACTGGCCGGTGTTCCGCGTGATGTGATTAAGCGTGCGCGCCAGAAACTGAAAGAGCTGGAAACGTTGTCGAACAACGCCGCTGCCAGCAAAGTTGATGGTCCGCAGCTGGCATTACTGACCGAAGAAGTGTCTCCGGCGGTGGAAGCCCTGGAGGCTCTCGATGCGGATTCATTGTCGCCACGTCAGGCGCTGGAGTGGATCTATCGTCTGAAAGATATGGTGTAAGCGTCTGCTGGCCCGATCAGCGTGCATAAAAAAACGGTGGGGATTAACCCACCGTTTTTATTTTCCGTTCTTGCAGATACTGCATGATGCAGTCACTGTCTGACACGTTGTTTATTCGCGGAACAATGCTTCAATGCTCAGGCCTTGCCCCTGCAGGATTTCACGCAGGCGACGCAAACCTTCTACCTGAATCTGACGAACACGTTCACGTGTCAGGCCAATTTCGCGGCCCACATCTTCCAGCGTTGCCGCTTCATAACCCAACAGGCCGAAACGACGCGCCAGTACTTCACGCTGTTTTGCATTCAACTCGAATAACCACTTAACGATACTCTGTTTCATATCGTCGTCTTGTGTGGTGTCTTCCGGGCCGTTGTCTTTTTCATCCGCCAGAATATCTAACAACGCTTTCTCTGAGTCACCACCTAACGGGGTGTCTACAGAAGTGATGCGTTCATTCAGGCGCAACATACGGCTGACGTCATGTACCGGCTTGTCGAGTTGCTCAGCAATCTCTTCAGCGCTCGGTTCATGGTCCAGTTTATGTGCAAGTTCACGTGCAGTACGCAGGTAAACGTTCAGTTCTTTAACGATGTGAATCGGCAGACGAATAGTACGGGTTTGATTCATGATCGCCCGTTCGATTGTCTGACGGATCCACCATGTTGCATAGGTAGAGAAACGGAAACCGCGCTCGGGGTCGAATTTTTCAACCGCACGGATCAGACCCAGGTTGCCTTCCTCGATCAAATCCAGCAGTGCCAGACCGCGATTACTGTAGCGGCGGGCAATCTTAACCACCAAACGCAGGTTACTTTCAATCATACGGCGGCGGGAAGGAACATCTCCCCGCAGCGCGCGTCGTGCGAAATAAACTTCCTCTTCTGCGGTAAGCAGAGGGGAATAACCGATTTCACCGAGGTACAGTTGAGTGGCGTCCAGCACTCTCTGGCTTACAGCCTGCGACAACAATTCTTCTTCAGCATCGTTGTCGGCAGTCTCTTCGACTAATGCTTTCTCGTCAAAGGCTTCAGCGCTGTTCTCATCGAAATCTACATCATCATGTAACTCGTTAACTTTCAGCGTATTCTGACTCATAAGCTGCTCCTACCCGTGGTCCCGAGGGCAGAATCAATGCTCTGCCCCGATTTATCGCTGCGGAAGATAACGCAGCGGGTTTACGGATTTCCCCTTGTAACGAATTTCAAAATGCAATCTTACTGAACTGGTTCCGGTGCTACCCATAGTCGCTATTTTTTGTCCCGCCTGCACTTCTTGTTGTTCCCGGACCAGCATTGTATCGTTATGTGCATAGGCGCTCAGGTAATCATCATTGTGTTTAATGATGATCAGATTACCGTAACCGCGAAGAGCATTACCCGCGTAAACCACACGCCCCGAGGCGGTTGCTACGACAGATTGTCCACGCGAACCAGCAATATCGATCCCCTTATTTCCCCCTTCAGAAGCTGAGAAATTATCGATAATTTTCCCGTCAGTCGGCCATTTCCAGGAGGAAACCGGACCGCCATTATTTGTTGTCGTGGCGACGGGAGTGCTGGCTACAGCAACAGGTGTTGTGGTGGTAGTAACTGCACCTGATGAAGGCAACATCTTACCTACATTCTGTTTACCAGAAGAATCAGAATACGTGGTAGTTGGTTGAGATGCAACCACAGAACCTGCAAGCATTCCTCCGGTTGGTACTTTCGGAACACCGCCATTTGTGGCATCGGTAACCACTGGTGCGCTGCTGGTACTGGCCGCAGAAGATACGTTATTTATCTGGACTGTCTGCCCGACTTCGAGGCTGTATGGCGCAGGGATATTGTTGCGCGCGGCCAGGTCACGGAAGTCATTGCCGGTGATCCACGCAATGTAGAACAGGGTGTCGCCACGCTTCACCTGATAGGTGCTGCCGCTGTAACTTCCTTTAGGGATGGAGTTATAGCTGCGGTTGTACACAATGTGTCCGCCAGGCCCCACGGCGGGTGCCATTTGCGGATTGGAATTCAGAGTATTCTGACTACTGTTGCCACTGTTTCCGCCGCCATTAACGCTGCTGATAGGTGCAGATGTCGTTGAATTGTTCGAACATCCCGCCATCCAGGCACTGATAAAAGTACACACTGCAATGCGGCTTAGTGTTTTTATTGGGCTTCCCGTGCTCATATTTCCCCCGTTACGGCAATCTCAGAATATCTCTTTAACCGCGCACACCGCGCCAGCTGGCGCTTTTCGTGTCACCTGACACGGTGCGGGCAGGCAACATGCGCATTCAGGACGTTGCCCGAATGCCGCTGTGCCATAAAAAACTGTAGTGGATGCTATCAACATCGCCAGTACAGCACCATATAACAGTTGTATTTAAATTTTAAGGGGTTAGTCCTGAAGGCACCTGCACAGCGCCGGTTTCAGGCAAGTTCGCCTTTCACCAGCGGAACAAAACGAACGGCTTCGATGTTTTCGGCGACAAACTCATCACCACGACGGGTGACCCGTTGCAGTGTCTGATTTTCTTCGCCCACGGGCAGAATTAAAACGCCGCCATCATCGAGTTGTTGCAGTAAATCTTGAGGTATTTCAGGGGGTGCGGCGGTGACAATAATGGCGTCAAACGGACCGCGCGAAGGCCAGCCCTGCCAGCCGTCACCATGACGGGTGGAGACGTTATGCAAATCGAGTTGCTTGAGGCGTCTTTTCGCCTGCCACTGCAATCCCTTGATGCGCTCGACCGAGAAAACATGCTCCACCAGATGCGCCAGAATCGCGGTCTGATAGCCCGAACCGGTGCCAATTTCCAGCACGCGTGAAGACGGCTCAAGGCGCAGCAGCTCAGTCATTCTCGCCACCGTATAGGGCTGAGAAATGGTCTGGCCGGAGCCAATCGGCAACGCAGTGTTTTCGTAGGCTTTATGCTGAAATGCCTCATCGACGAACCGCTCTCGCGGCACGGATTCAATGGCATGCAGCAGTTTTTCATCATGAATGCCCTGCTGGCGCAGCTGTTCCAGCAGGTTGTACATCGGCTTATTCACCATTCGCGCTCACCCCGGCCTTTTCCAACCATGAGACCACGACATCCTGAGCCGCATAGGCAGTTAAATCCACCTGAAGTGGCGTCACTGAAACATAACCTTGCGCGACAGCGGCAAAATCAGTGTCAGGTGCGACATCAAATTTATCGCCCGGCGGGCCAATCCAGTACAAGTCCTGACCACGCGGATCCTGCTGACAAAATACCTGCTCAGCCGGATGACGGCTACCGCAACGCGTCACTTTGATCCCTTTAATCTGCGAAAGCGGCAGATCCGGGACGTTAATATTCAGAATTTTGCCAGTACGCAAAGGCTCACGCGCCAGCGCCCTGAGAATACGACAAGTGATGATCGCCGCCGTGTCGTAATGCTGATGACCGTCCAGCGAGACCGCCAGCGCAGGAAAGCCCAGATGACGGCCTTCCATGGCGGCAGCAACGGTGCCGGAGTAAATCACGTCGTCGCCCAGATTCGGTCCGGCGTTAATGCCGGAGACCACGATATCCGGCTTCGGACGCATCAGCGTATTGACGCCAAGATACACACAGTCGGTCGGCGTGCCATTAATCACGGCAGTATCGCCGTTGGGGTAAGACTGAATACGCAACGGGCCGTCCAGCGTCAGCGCGTTTGATGCGCCGCTGCGGTTACGGTCAGGGGCCACCAGCTTCACGTCAGCAAACTCACGCAGCGCGGACGCCAGCGCCTGAATGCCCGGAGCCAGTACGCCGTCGTCGTTACTCAGTAATATCCGCATCAGTTTCATCCAGATTCATCAGTTCACGCACCACGCTGGTGGCATAACTGCCGGCCGGTAACCAGAATTTGAGTTCCAGAGTGACGTCATCCCAGCGCTGCCATTGCATCTGCAAAGGTTGCAGCATAATGGCACGACGCGCAGGTTCCACCCGTTCACGTTTGAGCAGTGACAGCAAATCTGTCTGATCGCTGAGACAGGTTTGCTCGAACGCTTCGGCGTCTTCCAGCGTGCCAAGCGGGCCGTCACCGGGTAAAGGTGCCGTCACCAGCAGTTCACCGCTTTCAACACGAGGTTGCAGCGATTCAAACTCTTCGGCTTTCGCCACAAACCAGCTGCCGCGTCCGCTCAGTTGCAGGGCATCGCCAAGCATCGGCTGACGCACGGTGCCATCGGCCAGTCGCTGGCTGGCGACGATATTGAACATCGCGCTGCGGCTGGCGGAAAGATAGAAGCTGCGCTTGGCGCGTTCTTTCGGACGGGCTTCGTTGGTTGCCCAGCGTTTCGCCTGCACCAGATTATTGCCGCCACGACCAAAGCGCTGGGTGCCGAAATAGTTCGGTACGCCCTGTTGGGTGATTTTTTCCAGACGTGCTTCAACATCCGCGATATCGCTTATCTGGCGCAGCACCAGCGTAAACGCATTACCTTTCAGCGTGCCGATACGCATTTTTTTGCGATGACGTGAGGCGCGGACCACTTCGCAGCCTTCGAGGTCAAACTGGCTTAAATCTGGATCAGCCTTGCCCGGCAGATGCAGGCAAAACCATTGTTCAGTGACTGCATGACGGTCCTTGAGACCGGCATAACTGACGTCGCGCGGATGCACTTTGGCAAACCGCGCCAGCTGCTCGGCAACAAATTGGGTGTTGCAGCCATTTTTGCGGATCCGCACCAACAGATGTTCACCTTCTCCGTCCGGCTCAAAGCCCAGATCCTCTTCGACGATAAAGTCTTCCGGATTGGCTTTCAGCTGGCCGGTGGCAACAGGTTCGCCCAGTAACCAGGTGAGACGTGACATATCTATCATGCGGTTATCTTCCACAACATCATTCCTTAATCAGCAGGGCAACGGCTTCGCAGGCGATACCTTCGCCGCGACCGGTGAAGCCCAGCTGTTCAGTGGTAGTGGCTTTTACGTTGACGTCATCCATATGGCACTGCAAATCTTCGGCCAGAAACACGCGCATCTGCGGGATGTGCGGCGCCATTTTCGGTGCCTGTGCAATGATGGTGATATCCAGATTGCCCAGCTTGTAGCCCTTCGCACGGATACGGCGATAAGCTTCACGCAGCAGTTCACGGCTGTCAGCGCCTTTGAATGCCGGATCGGTATCCGGGAACAATTTGCCGATGTCACCCAGCGCAGCAGCACCGAGCAATGCGTCAGTGGCCGCGTGCAGCGCGACATCGCCGTCAGAATGCGCCAGTAAACCCTGCGGATAAGGGATACGCACACCACCGATCACCAGCGGACCTTCGCCGCCAAACTTATGTACATCAAAACCGTGACCGATACGCATTATGCGTTCTCCTCCTGGGATAAGCGGGTTAAATAGAATTCTGCCAGCGCCAGATCTTCGGGCCGGGTGACTTTAATATTATCGGCCCGTGCCGGGATCAGCATAGGATGAAACCCGCAATATTCCATTGCAGAAGCTTCATCTGTGACCACTGCACCTTCATTAAGGGCACGGCGCAGGCAGGTTTTCAGTAATTCGAGCGGGAAAAATTGTGGCGTCAGCGCGTGCCAGAGATCCTGACGATCGACAGTATGCGCAATTGCCGCGACACCGGGTTCGCCGCGTTTCATGGTGTCACGCACCGGGGCGGCGAGGATCCCGCCGACTTTGCTGGTGGCGGAAATCGCCAGCAAATTACTGAGGTCATCGGGATGCAAACACGGGCGTGCGGCGTCATGCACCAGCACCCAGCCACGGTCACCGGCGACGTCCAGTCCGGCCATAACCGATTCAGCGCGTTCAGCCCCGCCAGCCACCACGCGGATCCGCGGATCACGGGCAATGGGAAGTTCGGCGAACTGCGTGTCGTGCGGGCTCAACGCCACGATAACCTGGCTGACTCTGCCGCTTTGCAGCAAAGCGCGAATGGAATGTTCTATCAGAGTTTTACCGCCAACAGAAAGATATTGCTTGGGGCATTCTGCCTGCATACGGCTGCCAATTCCGGCAGCCGGTAACACGGCAATGACCTCTGGAAGGGAAACTGCGGTATGACTCATGGCTATTGATTCAGGTTGTTTTGCGAAACGGTGCTGCCCGGCGCACGTTTGTTGTCAGGCACCAGACGATAGAAAGTCTCGCCGGGTTTAATCATGCCCAGTTCGTTGCGTGCGCGTTCTTCGATCGCTTCCTGACCGCCGTTTAAATCGTCGATTTCTGCGAAAAGTTGATCATTACGTGATTTCAGTTTGCCGTTATTACCTTGCTGCACCTGAACGTCATCGTTTACACGAACATAATCGTGAATACCATTCTTACCCAGCCACAGCGAATACTGTAGCCAGCCAAGTAAAATCAGTAAAAGCAGTGTTAGTTTGCCCATCCCCGCCCCCTAAAAAAGCCGGACAATCATCCCACAACTTTCCCTCTGACTCCACTGTGGCAGGGTAAATGCCGGTGAGAATCAGACTTACGCACGCAATTACGGGTGAGAATGACACAATGGGTTACATCGTGAAGGGAATTTGCAGGGAAAACCGCCAGGAAAAGTCACCAGCCAGACAGGAAAGAGAAGACTGTCCAGAACATGCCGATAACGCAGACCGCGCTGGCCAGAGAGGTTTTCAACCAGCCACCGCCAAAGAACGTGCTGAACGCAATGCCTATCAGGACGGAAACCGGCATCAGCGCCAGAAAGAACGGCCAGGTGTAGAGCAGGAAAAACAGGGTGTTGGAACCATAAACCAGAAAAGGGATCCCAAACGCCAGCCAGTAGAAGACAAACCCGATGAATCCGCCCTGCATGGAGTAGGAAGGATCTTCGTTGTCTGAGCTGTCGGTTACCGGCACCAGCACGCGTGTCCGGGGGCTGATTTCCCCGGTACGATCTTCGCGGATCCGGCTGACAAGTCTGCTAAGTAAAGCCTGCATAGGTGATCCCTGTATTTCAGTGTAAACCGGCACGCTCTGTGGCGTTTGGCCGGCAACATTCAGGGATTGATAATAGCGCGCTGGCGCATCACATCTAATAATTGAGGGACCAAATGTGTTACCAATTGTTCACCATCAAGATGCACATCCGGCGTCTGTGGCGGCTGATATTCGGAGTCAATACCGGTGAAGTTTTTCAGTTCACCCGCCCGGGCTTTCTTGTACAAACCTTTCGGATCCCGCGCCTCACAGATAGCCAGCGGCGTATCTACAAACACTTCGATAAACTGACCGTCTTCCAGCAAATCACGCACCATGTCACGCTCGGCGCGGTGCGGCGAGATAAACGCAGTCAGCACGACCTGTCCGGCATCCACCATCAGTTTTGCCACTTCACCCACGCGACGGATGTTTTCACGACGGTCATCGTCAGTGAAGCCCAGATCACGGCACAACCCGTGGCGGACGTTATCGCCATCGAGCAGATACGTGCTGACGCCCTGCGCATGCAGCGCCTGCTCCAGCGCGCCAGCGACGGTGGATTTCCCCGAGCCCGAAAG
The DNA here is from genome assembly GCA_018251075.1 of Metardaris cosinga cedra. Taxonomy (NCBI): domain Eukaryota; kingdom Metazoa; phylum Arthropoda; class Insecta; order Lepidoptera; family Hesperiidae; genus Metardaris; species Metardaris cosinga. Next base: position 173,354 of record DWRE01000005.1, on the reverse strand, counting down.
CCCGGTGAACCACAATACGGCACCGCGATGGCCATGCTGTTTTTCGCGATCTGCACGCGTAACCGCGTGCGGATGCCAGACAACATTCTCATCTTTTAACAAAGTGCTGTCTTGTGACGCCATCTTATTTGCCACCCAGCAGGTCGCGCGCGCCCCAGTGCGGGAAGTGACGACGCACCAGACTGTTCAGTTCCAGCTCAAACGCGCTGTATTTATCCGATTCCTGATAAACCTGTTCAACCGCTTCGCGCACCAGACCGGCACCGACGGTGACGTTAGTCAGGCGATCAATAAAGATCATGCCACCGGTGACCGCATTACTCTGGTAGTTATCCAGCACCAGCGGCTCGTCAAAGGCCAGTTCGACCAGGCCGATGCCGTTGAGCGGCAGGTTTTCCACCACACGCTGCGTCAGCGAGTTGATTTCCACCTGATATTCGATGTTTTCCACCCGCGCACGGGCTTTCTTGCCGCCGACTTTGATGTCGTAACTCTGGCCGACACTCAGTGGCTGCTCCGCCATCCACACCACGTCAACTTTGGCGTTCTGCACCGGCTTAACGGTTTCTTGTGCATCCACCAGCGTGTCGCCACGGCTGATATCGCGTTCATCGGCCAGCACCAGCGTAATCGCCTCGCCAGCCCAGGCTTCCTGCAAATCGCCATCGAACGTCACAATGCGCGCCACGGTGGATTCCACACCTGAAGGCAGCACTTTAATTTTCTGACCGACACGCACGGAGCCGGATGCCAGCGTACCGGCATAACCGCGAAAATCGAGGTTCGGACGGTTCACATATTGCACCGGGAAACGCATCGGCTGCTGTTCACGGATGTTGATGATGTTGACCGTTTCCAGCACGTCGAGCAGCGTCGGGCCGGTGTACCAGCTCATGTTCTCGCCTGGCGTGGCGACGTTATCGCCTTCCAGCGCAGAAAGCGGCACAAATTTGATGTCCAGATCGGTCGGCAGTTGCTGAGCGAAATCCAGATAATCCTGTTTAAACTGCTCGTAAACTGTTTCGCTGTAATCCACCAGATCCATTTTGTTGACGGCCACTACCAGATGGCGGATCCCGAGCAATGTCGCAATGAAGCTGTGGCGGCGGGTTTGATCCAGCACGCCTTTACGGGCGTCGATCAGTAAGATCGCCAGATCACAGGTCGATGCACCGGTCGCCATATTACGGGTGTACTGCTCATGCCCCGGCGTGTCGGCGATAATAAACTTACGTTTCTCGGTGGAGAAATAACGGTAAGCCACGTCGATGGTAATGCCCTGCTCGCGTTCAGCCTGCAGGCCGTCCACCAGCAAAGCCAGATCCAGTTTCTCGCCCTGCGTGCCGTGGCGCTTGCTGTCGTTGTGCAAAGAAGACAGCTGATCTTCGTAGATCTGACGGGTGTCATGCAGCAGGCGTCCGATCAAGGTACTTTTACCGTCATCGACGCTGCCACAAGTCAGAAAGCGCAGCAGGCTTTTGTGTTGCTGAGCGTGCAGGTAAGCTTCGACGCCGCCCTGCTCCGCGATTTGTTGTGCAATTGCGTTATTCATTAGCTGCGGCTCCTCAGAAGTACCCTTGACGCTTTTTCAGTTCCATCGAACCGGCCTGATCACGGTCGATCGCGCGTCCCTGACGTTCACTGGTGGTCGACACCAGCATTTCTTCGATGATCTCCGGCAGCGATTGCGCTTCGGATTCAACGGCACCGGTCAGCGGCCAGCAACCTAATGTGCGGAAACGCACCATTTTCTTCTCGATCACTTCGCCCGGTTGCAGATCAATACGATCGTCATCCACCATCAGCAGCATACCGTCGCGCTCCAGCACCGGACGCGGTGCGGCCAGATACAGCGGAACGATCTCGATGTTTTCCAGATAGATGTACTGCCAGATATCCAGCTCAGTCCAGTTGGAGAGCGGGAACACGCGGATGCTTTCGCCTTTGTTGATCTGGCCGTTGTAGTTGTGCCACAGCTCAGGGCGCTGGTTTTTTGGATCCCAGCGGTGGAAGCGGTCGCGGAAGGAATAAATACGCTCTTTGGCACGGGATTTCTCTTCGTCACGGCGTGCACCGCCGAAAGCCGCATCAAAACCGTGTTTGCTCAGCGCCTGCTTCAGCCCTTCGGTTTTCATGATATCGGTGTGTTTGGCGCTGCCGTGAACGAACGGGTTAATGCCCATCGCCACGCCTTCCGGGTTCTTATGCACAATCAGCTCGAAACCGTAGTTCTTCGCCGTGCGGTCACGGAATTCGTACATTTCACGGAATTTCCAGCCGGTATCCACGTGCAGCAGCGGGAACGGCAAGGTGCCCGGGAAGAAGGCTTTGCGTGCCAGATGCAGCATCACCGAGGAGTCTTTCCCGATGGAATACATCATCACCGGGTTGGCGAATTCAGCAGCCACTTCACGGATGATATGGATACTCTCCGCCTCCAGTTGCCGCAAATGAGTCAGTCGTTTTTCGTCCATAACAGATCCTTTAAGCCAAATTCACAACCGACGGGCGTTGGGTGCCGTCAGTCTCAGGATGATGCCCAAACCAGGCCAGTTGCTGATGAAGCGAAACCACTTCACCAATCACCAGTAACGCCGGTGCCGGCGCCTGTTGAGCCAGATGTTCAAGATTATCGAGTGTTCCGGTCAGCACCTGCTGGTCAGAACGCGTTCCCCGTCCGATAACGGCAACGGGCGTATTCGCTGCGCGACCATGAGCGATCAGTTGCTGGCTGATTTCAGCCGCTTTGAGCGTACCCATGTAAATCGCCAATGTTTGCTGGCCTTTCGCCAGAGTCTCCCACTGCACGCCGTTGTTTTCCGGGCGGCAATGTCCTGTGACAAATATGACGCTCTGCGCGTGGTCGCGGTGCGTCAGCGGGATCCCGGCGTAAGCCGTTGCACCCGCCGCTGCGGTCACGCCCGGCACCACCTGGAAAGGAATGCCAGCGGCCTGCACCGCCTGTAATTCTTCGCCGCCGCGACCGAAAATAAACGGATCACCGCCTTTAAGGCGGACGACTTTTTTCCCCTGCAGCGCCAGTTCGACCAGCAGACGGTTAGTTTCTTCCTGCGCGACAGAATGGCTCCCCGCACGTTTACCGACACAAATCTTGTCCGCATCACGACGCACCAGATCCAGCACTTCTTCGCTGACCAGATAGTCGTAAAGCACCACATCGGCCTGCTGCATCACCTGCAACCCGCGTAAGGTGAGCAATCCTGCATCACCCGGCCCGGCACCGACCAGCGTGACATTGCCGTTATGCGAGATGTCTTCCGCGTTTTCTAACTGTTGTTGCAGCGCCTGTTCAGCTTCTGCGAGCTTTCCCGCAGACGCGAGGCTGGCGAAACGTCCGGCGAACGCATGTTCCCAGAAACGGCGACGCGCGCGCATCGAACTGAACTGCGCTTTCACGTTTTCACGCCAGCGTCCGGCGATATCGGCCATTTGCCCGAGGCTGTTCGGCAGCAACGTTTCCAGCTTTTCACGCAGCATTCTGGCGAGCACCGGCGCTTTACCGCTGGAAGAAATCGCCACGACAATCGGCGAACGGTCGACAATCGAAGGAAAAATGAAAGAGCACTTCGGCTGGTCGTCAACCACGTTAGCCAGCACATGGCGCAGGTTCGCCTGCTCAAACACTTCAGCATTCAGCGCAGCGTCATCAGTGGCGGCAATCACCAGAAACACGTCGTCGAGTTGTTCCGGCAAAAACGCCTGGGCTGACCAGCTGACTTCAGCGGCCTGTCTGCGTTGTTCCAGCTCGGGAGAAAGTGCCTGTGCGACTATCCGTACTTGCGCACCCGCCCGCAGGAGAAGATCGATTTTGCGAGCAGCGACTTCGCCACCACCCACAACCAGCACAGGGCGTTGTTTGAGGTCGGCAAATATTGGTAGATAGTCCACAAAAGCCTTAAATGATTATCAGAATTAATAAACAAACTATACGTGCAGGGAATAATTGATCTGAAATGACGAAAAGGAATGAATAGTTACTAAATGGAATATAGCCCGACAAAAAGAGCGGTTTGGGATAACGGGAAATTGTCTAATCGCCCAGAGAATCGCATACTGTATGCCCCAGAAAGACCGCCATACGCGGCCTGTTGTTTGATTGCCTTCCGGTCGTCTTGACCAGTAAATAAGGATTTTTGGCTATGTTTTCTTTTTCACGCATGACGCGGACACTGCTGGCGCTGAGCCTGAGCTGTGCCGGTTTGGGTCATGCGCTGGCGGCTTCCGCCCCGCTTCCGGCAATGGGCTTCATCGCCAGTCAGCAAATCCGCCATATCGCGACCTATTTCCCGGGGCGCATGGCCGGCAGCCCGGCAGAACTTATCGCCGCGGAATATCTGAATCAGCAGTTCACCAAATTAGGGTATAAGAGCGATTTACGCGGATTCGATACCCGTTATCTTTACACCAGTAGCGCGGGCAAAAAGGACTGGCGGAACATTCACGCCACGTCAGTGATTGCCGCACGTGCTGGTGAAGTCCCGCAGCAAATCATCGTGATGGCGCATTTCGATACTTATGTGCCGCAAAGCGACAGCGATACCAATCACAATCTCGGCGGTTTGACCTTGCAGGGTGTCGATGACAACGCCTCAGGCGTCGGTGTGATGCTTGAGCTGGCCGAACGCATGCAGGCCATCCCGACGCATTACAGCCTGCGTTTCGTGGCGCTCAGCGCGGAAGAAACCGGCACAAAAGGCGCGGAAGATTTCGTGAACCGGATGAGTGCTGAAGAGAAGAAAAATACCCTGCTGGTGATTAACCTGAGTTCACTTATCACCGGCGACCGGTTGTATTTCAACAGCGGCACTAACACGTCGGTGGCGGTGGCGAAACTCACCCGCGTGCGGGCGCTGAATATTGCGCGCAGTCTGGGCATTCCGGCAGAAAGTCATGAAGGCGCACATTGCTGCGATGGCATCAAGGCGCTGGATGACGCGCGTCTGCCGCTGCTGAATGTCACCGCGACCAACTTTGCGCTCGGTAAGAAAGACGGCGTGCAACAACGCGCGATCACCAGCCACTTCCCGCTGGGCACCACGCGTTATCAGAGCCAGTTCGACAATCTGCAATATCTGGATAAAGCGCTGCCGGGACGCATTGAAAAACGCTCACGGGATACGGTGAAAGTGTTATTCCCGCTGCTGAAGGATCTGGCGAAACCGGCAAAACATGCCTGATTAAGAGGACAATTTAAGGGATTCTTATCTGGAATCCCTTAAATAATTCGGATTGCAGGAAGGCGGCAAGTAAACGCATCCCCGGGAGCATAGATTACTATGTGACCGGGGTAAGAGCGCGCAGCCAACGCATCTGCAACCCGAAGTATGACGGGGATTTATTCGTGCAGGCCGCACTCGCGTTTAAGCCCAAAGAAGCGCGTGTCTTCTTCTTTCATCCCTTCTTCCCACTTCTTCGTGGTGTGCGTGTCACCGACGGAAAGGTAGCCCTGATCCCATAACGGGTGATAGCTCAGGCCGTGTTCTTTCAGATACTGGAAGATCTGACGGTTATCCCAGTCGATGATCGGCAGGATTTTAAACACACCGCGTTGCACCGCCAGCACCGGCAGATGCGCACGGCTGCCGGATTGCTCGCGCCGCAGACCGGCGAACCAGGTCTGCACGCCAAGCGTCTGAATCGCACGATTCATCGGCTCGACTTTGTTGATGTGATTGTACTTCTCGATACCCTCGACACCCTGCTCCCACAGTTTGCCGTAGCGCGCTTCCTGCCACGCCGCAGAATGTTCCGCGCGGAATACCTGTAAATTCAGGTTCAGCTGTTCGGTTAACGTATCGATGAACTGATAGGTTTCCGGGAACAGATAGCCGGTATCGGTCAGGATCACCGGAATGTCCGGTTTCTGCTGAGTGACTAAGTGCAGACAGACCGCCGCCTGGATGCCGAAGCTGGAAGACAGCGCGAATTCGCCGGGCATATTTTCCAGCGCCCATTGCACACGCTCCTGCGCGGACAGTTTTTCCAGGCTGACGTTAATTTCCGCCAGCGCCATAGATTGTCCGGACTTCGGCAGTTCGTTCAGTTCAGCCAGAGTAAGATTCAGCAAACTCATATTGCCTCCAGGCGGTTATCGCGCTTAGTCATAAAAGTCGCGTGCAGGATCCAGCACCGGCTTAATGATCCCGGCGCGGATCACGAAGTCACCAAAGCCTTCACCGGTTTCGCGCTCTTTCGACCAGCGTCCGACCAGTTCGTCAATGATGCTCAGGATCTCAGCATCAGAAATGTTTTCACGGTACATGCGCGGAATACGTGTTCCGGCGCGGTTACCGCCGAGGTGCAGGTTGTAGCGGTTCATCGCTTTACCCACCAGGCCAATTTCAGCCAGCAGCGCGCGTCCACAGCCGTTCGGGCAGCCTGTGACACGCAGAACAATGTGTTCATCGCCCACGCCGTGACCGTGCATGATGCCTTCTACTTTGGTCACAAACTCAGGCAGGAAACGTTCCGCTTCCGCCATCGCCAGCGGACAGGTCGGATACGACACACAGGCCATCGAGTTTTTACGCTGCTCGCTGACGCCGTCGTCAATCAGGCCGTGATTACGCGCCAGGGTTTCGATCGCGTCTTTGTCTTTTTCAGCGACACCGGCCACGATCAGGTTCTGGTTAGCAGTAAGCCTGAAGTCGCCTTTATGGATCTTAGCAATTTCTGCCAGTCCGGTTTTCAGCGGTTTGCCCGGATAATCGAGAATACGGCCATTTTCGATAAACAGCGTCAGGTGCCATTGTTTGTCGATGCCCTTTACCCAGCCGATGCGATCGCCGCGACCGGTGAATTCGTAAGGACGAACATCGCCAAACTGAATGCCTGCGCGTTTTTCAACTTCGGCTTTGAAAACCGGCACGCCGACGCGTTCCAGCGTGTATTTAGTTTTGGCGTTTTTACGGTTGGTGCGGTTACCCCAGTCACGCTGCGTGGTCACCACCGCTTCGGCAACAGCCAGCGTGTTCTCCAGCGGAATAAAGCCCAGCTCGCTGGCAGTACGCGCATACGTAGCTTTATCACCGTGTGCGATAGAAAGCCCGCCGCCGACCAGCACGTTGAAGCCGACCAGTTTGCCGTTATCGGCAATCGCCACGAAGTTCAGGTCGTTGGCGTGCAGGTCCACATCATTCTGCGGAGGAATAACCACCGTCGTTTTGAATTTACGCGGCAGATAGGTCGCGCCCAAAATCGGTTCTTCGTCGGTGGTTTCGACTTTTTCCTGATCCAGCCAGACTTCGGCGTAAGCGCGGGTGCGCGGCAGCAGGTGTTCGGAGATTTTCTTCGCCCACTGATACGCTTCCTGATGCAGTTCAGACTCCACCGGATTCGAGGTACACAACACGTTACGGTTAACGTCGTTGGCGGTCGCCAGTGCATCCAGACCGAGTTTATTCAGCAACTGATGCACCGGTTTTACGTTCGGTTTCAGAATGCCGTGGAACTGGAAAGTCTGACGGTTAGTAATACGAATGCTGCCGTACAGTGTGCTGTCTTCAGCAAATTTATCGATGCCCAGCCACTGCGCTGGCGTCATCACGCCGCCCGGCAAACGGCAACGTAACATCATGGCATGACGCGGTTCCAGCTTCTGCTCAGCGCGTTCCGCACGGATATCACGGTCATCCTGCTGATACATGCCGTGGAAGCGGATCAACAGGAAGTTGTCTCCGTTGAAGCCACCGGTCAGACCGTCTTTTAAATCCTCAGTGATAGTCCCGCGCAGGAAATTACTTTCCTTCTTCAGGCGTTCGGCGTCAGCCAGCGGGGCATCGACGATCAACGGGCCCGGACCGGGATTGAGTTCACTCCACAACTTGTTGCTCATAATTTTTTCACTCATAACTTTATGCCCAAAATCATTCGAGTTGCAGGCAGGCGGCAACTGAAGGAATCCCGATGAGCTGACTCAAGTCAGTGATTCGGGTGACTGAAGGAAGCCAACGCCCCTGCAATTAGAAGGATGCAGGGCATTAGTAGACGTCGCGCTGGTAACGGCGATCAAGGCGCAATTCACTGAGATATTCGTCAGCAGTTTCCAGATCCATCACACCGTATTCGGCGATGATTTCCAGTAACGCCTGCTCTACGTCTTTCGCCATACGGTTGGCATCGCCGCAGACATACACGTGCGCGCCTTCCTGCAACCACTGCCAGACTTCCGCACCCTGCTCACGCAGTTTGTCCTGTACGTACACTTTTTCTGCCTGATCGCGTGACCATGCCAGAGAGATATGGGTCAGCAGGCCGTCTTTCACGTAACGCTGCCACTCGACCTGATACAGGAAATCATCGGTAAAGTGCGGGTTGCCGAAGAACAGCCAGTTTTTGCCGGTGGCGCCGTCGTTATCACGCTGCTGAATAAAGGCGCGGAATGGCGCAATGCCGGTGCCGGGTCCTATCATAATGACCGGTGTTTCCGGACTGGCCGGCAGGCGGAAGTTGTCGTTATGTTCAATAAAGACTTTCACTTCGCCGTCTTCTTCCAGACGGTCGGCCAGATAGCCGGAAGCACCGCCGGTACGCGCACGCCCGTCGATGTCGTAACGCACCACGCCCACCGTAATGTGTACTTCAGATTCGGTTTCCGCCTGCGAAGAGGCAATCGAATACAGACGCGGCGTCAGCGGACGCAGTAAATCCACCAGTTGCTGGGCATCCAGCTCAGTCGGCGCACGGCGAACCATGTCGGCAAACGGCACGGTCTGCGCGTATTGCTGCAGCGCAGGTTTATCCGCCAGCAGACCGGTCAGATGTTCGTCACGGCAAAGCGCGGCGTATTTCTCGATAATCGGCGTGGTGTTCTGGGTCAGTTCGATGTGATGTTGCAGCGCTTCTGAAAGTGACAGTTTTTTATCGTTCACTTCGACGATTTCATCGCCTTTCAGCCACAGCAGCTCGACGATTTCCTGCACCAGTTGCGGATCGTTTTCAAACCAGATCCCCAGCGCATCGCCCGGCTGGTAACGCAGGCCGGAATCACCGAGTTCGATTTCCAGATGGCGTACATCTTTGTCAGAATCACGGCCGGTAATTTTCTGGTTAACAGACAGCGTGGCCGTCAGCGGCGCTTCTTTGGTGTAAGGGCTGCTGTCGACCTGATTGACACTGCCCGCCAGCGTCGGCGCGGGTTGTGCGCCTGCATCAGCCGGAACGCGCTGTTTCAGTACATCGACAATGCGCTTACGCCAGTTTTCAGCGGCTTCTTTATATTCCACATCGGCATCAACGCGATCTAACAGACGTTCTGCGCCGAGCTCACCCAGACGGGTATCAAAGTCTTTACCCGCCTGACAGAAGAATTCGTAGGACGTGTCGCCCAGTGCAAACACCGCAAAAGCGGTGTCTTTCATTTGCGGGGCTTTTTTGGATTGCAGGAATTTATGCAACGCGACCGCTTCTTCAGCCTGTTCGCCTTCGCCCTGCGTGGAGGCCACGATCAGCAACAGCTTTTCCTGACCAATTTGTTTGAATTTATAGTCACCGGCATTCACCAGGTTGACGTTAATTTTCGCAGCCGTCAGATCATCGCGTAACTGTTCCGCGACACGACGGGCGTTACCGGTTTGCGAAGCAGAAATCAGGGTGACCGACGCAGAAACCTGCACCGGTGCCGGAGCGGCCACTGCGCCCGGTTGCTGATTGACCATTCCCCAGAAATAGCCGGACAACCAGGCCATCTGAGTCGGCGAATAATCACCTATCGCCGATTGAAGGCGGGCCATTTGCTCGGGGGTCAGCGGGAGCAGTGAAATTGGAGGTGCCTGAGTCGTCATCGCGGTACGAATTCCCTTATGCAGAAGCAAGTCATCAATCCGGCCTCCGGCGGCTTATTCTGTGTGAGTACGCGCGGGAAAGACCTTTTAGAAGATGTAGGTTAACGAGCCGGATAATAACAATTAAAGAAGTGATGGAAATAATAAATAACCAAAATGACTAAGAGGATTTAGAGGTAAGTTCTATCTGAAAAAGTGGTAAGCGGAGATTTTTATCGTACTGAAATCGCTAAAAAAAATATCATCAGTTTGTTTGTTCATCGCCAAGTCGCTGGCGCATAAAGAAAAACCCCGCCGGAGCGGGGTGATGAATTTTTTTCAGTCAGGCTTTCGCACAGACGTTTTCAGAGATGGAAAGCGTTGTGCTGCTCAAACCAGGCAAACTGCCCTGCGGCAAACACCGACATTTTACTGCCGCTGTGGCCGACATCTGACAGGTCCATAAAGTGCCAGTTAAACGGCGTGTTATTCTGTTCGGCGCGTTGCTGCGACGTGGTGAAATAGCTTTCGGCGCGCTCCAGACGGTTGGTGCCCTGCGCCATCGCCTGTTTGGATTTACGCAGCAGGCGGTTTTCCGGATCATCATCTTCTGCACCCACGGCAATCAGCACCGGTTTGGCGAAGTAATCATTCAGTTGCTGCTGACTGACCGCGACCGGCGCTTCACGCAGACCGTAAGGCCAGCGCTGATCGGTATCCGGCAATGTCCACCAGCCTGCCGCCGCACAGACCGCCGCTTTGACATTCGGCTCCGGCAACAACGTCAGCATACGATGGACAAACTGGCAGCCCGCGCTGTTGCCAAACAGATAATATTGCTTCTGCTGAGTGATGCCCTGCTTTTGCAGCGAGGTAAACACGTTATCGACAATGCTGAACGCCCACTGAGATTTCGGCAAACGATGATGGGTTTTGCTGTCGGTCAGATTACCCAGGTTATAGCCCGCAGCGCCGGGGAAATCCTGCTCGCTGAAATGCGGCACGACCACGCGTAAATGATACTGATCGGCAACGGTCATCCAGTCATTCCGGTAGGTGGCAGCGTTACGATCCACACCCGTCATCACCATCACCACCGGCGTGGTTTCATCGGCACCGACCGGCTGATAGGTGAAAACTTCCAGCGGCTTTTTACCCCCCGCCAGAGGAATATGCATCACGCCCGACCCCTGCGGGAAAACCAGAGGGGTTTTGCCTGCCGGCGCTTTGGCGACCGAGGCTTTCGCCGCAGCCGGCGCCGGTTTGGCCGCAGCCGGCGCAGCATCCTGAGCGGGTGCCGTAGTTTCAGCCTGCACGCTGGCAGAGAACAACAGCGCCAGAACAGCGCAACGAAGCACAGTAATCATTCACTATCTCAACAGGTTAGTTTCTACCGGCTCACTGTATGCCAGCAATGCGGGCGGAGTAAAGAGAGTAAAAGTCAGGATTTGGTGAAGAAAAGCGCAGTTAAGTCATGGCACGTAAGCCGGTATTCCGGTACTATGCCGCGTTTTTTCGAGCAACGAGACTGCCTCATGACCACCACATTATTTAAAGATTTTCAGTTCGAAGCCGCCCACCATTTACCGCATGTGCCTGCCGGGCATAAATGCGGACGGTTGCATGGCCACTCTTTCACCGTTCGTTTAGAAATCACCGGTGAAGTGGATCCGCATACCGGCTGGGTGATGGATTTCGCCGATCTGAAAGCCGCGTTTAATCCGACTCTGGATCGTCTCGATCACTATAATCTGAACGACATTCCGGGCTTAGAAAACCCGACCAGCGAAGTGCTGGCCGCGTGGATCTGGAACGAGATGAAACCTAAGCTGCCACTGCTCAGCGCCGTGCGCGTCAAAGAAACCTGCACAGCAGGTTGCGTATATAAAGGCTAACTCAGCATATCTCTTATGCGATGTTCAGATACTTATGTGTCTGCATTGAAAGCCGCCAGTTCCTTGCAATGCAGGTCGCAATGCACAGTCTGGTGGCTTCTTCTTTTTGACTGATTGGCTGCAGGGCAATAATCCGCGCTTTGCTGTCAGTCAGCGTTTCCAGCAGGGCATCCAGAGCGTCGATATCACGCTGACGCGCCACCGGATGTTTCACTTCATCAGCACGTTTCAATGCCTGCGGCAGAATGTCGTACCCGCCACGCATATTCACTTTAGGGGAAACGGTCACCCAGGTATTCACCGAGCAACGGACTTCATGCGTGCCGCTGGTTTCAATCTGGCAGCTGAATCCGTTCTTTTCCAGCAATGACGTCAGTTCTGTCAGGTCGTAAATGCACGGCTCGCCGCCGGTGATCACCACGTGACGCGCGGTGTAGCCTTGCTGCGCAATCACCTCGAGCAGTTGTTCGGACGTGGCATTGCCCCAGGCATCACTCTCTTCGGTTTTGACCAGAATGCGCTGCATATCGACTTCCCGATCGGCAATTTTATCCCAGGTGTGTTTGGTATCGCACCAGCTGCAACCCACAGGACAGCCTTGCAGGCGAACGAAAATCGCCGGCACGCCGGTAAAATAGCCTTCCCCTTGCAGGGTTTCGAACATCTCATTAATCGGGTACTGCATCAGTTTCTCAGTCATCTCTAAAAAAATCAGCGCGCATTATCGCAGACAACAGCCGCTGCGCCAAATACAGGCCGCAACGGGAGTGTGTGCAAAAATGTTTATGAGCGCAAAGAGCGGATGGCGTCAGTAAAGCGTTGCGTGATCTGCTGCGGGCGGGTAATTGCCCCGCCGACCACAACAGCATGCGCCCCGAGCGCTAAACATCGCGCCGCCATTTCTGGTGTATCCACGTTTCCCTCGGCAATGACAGGCGTCGTGCACTGCGCCAGCACCTGTCGCAGGAAGGCGAAATCGTCATGCCAGAGTTTGCTGCCCTGCGTTTCCTGAGTATAGCCGTGCAATGTTGTACCGATACAATCAAAGCCTAAAGCCTGTGCGTTTTGTGCTTCTTCTAAGGTCGCGATATCCGCCATCAGCAACAGGGACGGAAACTCTTTACGAATGTGTTGCACCAGCGCCGCAAGTTGCAATTCCCCCGGACGCTGATGGAACGTGGCATCCATCGCGATCATCTCTGGCGCGACGGCCATCAGCTCGCGCACTTCCTTCAGGGTCGCGGTGATATAAACATCGCTTGCCGGATAATCCCGCTTGATGATGCCGATAACCGGCAGCGGAATGGTAGCGCGAATGGCTTTCACATCAGCAACACTGTTCGCGCGGATCCCCGCTGCGCCGCCCTGCAAAGCAGCAAGCGCCATGCGGCTCATAATAAAATCGCTGTGCAGCGGTTCGTCATCCAGCGCCTGACAGGACACGATCAACTGTCCCCTGACGGTCGTTAACATTGACTGGTTCATACTCCCAACATCTCCTCAATTTCATTTTTAATAATCGTCACGTGCGGTCCGTAAATGACCTGAATGCCGTTTCCGCGTATCAGCACGGCACGCGCCCCGCTCGATTTCAGCTTGTTTTCATCGATTCCGGCGGCCTGATAGACGCTGATACGCAAACGCGTTGCACAGCAATCAAGCTCCGCGATATTGGCCGCCCCGCCCAGTGCGTCGATAATGAGTCCGGCGCGATCGGTCACCACGCTATCCTGCTGAACGTCAGCCTCATCACGTCCCGGCGTTTTGAAGTTGAAGCGCCTGATGAGATAACGGAAAGAGAAGTAATAAAGGGCAAACCACGGCACACCGACCAGCGGGACGTACATCCAGTGCGTTTTGCTTTCGCCCTGTAAAACCCCGAACAGGATGAAGTCGATAAAGCCGCCGGAGAAAGTCTGTCCGATGGTGATCTGCAAAATGTGGGCAATCATGAACGCCAGACCGTCGAACACCGCATGCAGGACATACAGCATCGGCGCGACAAACAGGAACGAGAACTCGATGGGTTCGGTGATCCCGGTCAGGAAGGAAGTCAGTGCCGCCGACAGCAGCAGCCCGGCGACGCGCTTTTTATTCTCAGGCCGCGCCGTGTGGTACATCGCCAGACACGCGCCCACCAGACCAAACATCATGGTAATGAAGCGCCCGGACATAAACCGTGAAGTGCCGATATAAAACTGCTGCGTATTGGGATCTGCCAGCTGGGCAAAGAAGATCCGCTGCGTGCCTTCCACCAGATGCCCGTTGACCACGTCGGTGCCACCGAGTGCGGTGGTCCAGAAAGGCAGATAAAAAATATGATGCAGGCCGAACGGGCCGAGCATACGCAGCACAAAACCGTAAATGAAGGTGCCGAGGTATCCCGTCGCATCCACCAGCCCGCCCATGCCAAAAATCACTTTCTGGAAATGTGGCCAGATGAAGAACATTACCGCCCCGACGACAATAGCCGCGACGGAGCTGATGATCGGCACAAAACGGGAACCGCCAAAAAAGCCGAGAAACTGCGGTAATTCGATTTTGTTATAGCGCTGATGCAACCACCACGTCACGAGCCCAGTCACCACGCCGCCGAACACGCCGGTTTCCAGCGTCTGGATGCCCAGCGCCATTCCCTGTCCTGCGGCACTGAGATTAGTCGTGGCAAGCTGCCCTTTGAGGATCAGGATGGCGTTGATGGTGGCGTTCATCACCAGATAGCCGAGCAACGCGGACAAGCCCGCAGTTCCTTTATCACTGCGCGCCAGTCCGACGGCGACGCCAACGGCAAACAGCACCGCCAGATTGGCAAAGACGATCGAACCTGCACTGGCCATGACGGTGAATATCGCCTGCAAGACCGGGATATTTAAAAACGGATACGCCGCCAGCGTATTAGGGTTAGAAAGCGCCCCGCCAATTCCCAGCAGCAATCCGGCTGCAGGCAAAATAGCGATGGGCAACATGAATGACTTGCCAAACTTCTGGGCTCTTTCGAACCATGCCCCGCCCCCTGAACCATTAAATATCGACATGAGATGACTCCGCGTTGTGTTGTTGTGATAATTATTTTCACCACAGTATATAATTAAAATAATAATTACCATCAAATGCACGGCGTTATCCATACGGAATTCTTCTGGCGTTAACTGCGTCACATCAGCCAAACTAGTCAGGTCAATTATTCTGAGGAGAGCCGAGTGAGTCAGACCAAGGAAACAGGCACGCTGTTACTGCGAATGCGTCAGGGGCTGGAGAATTACAGTCCGACTCTGCATAAACTGGGCAGCTATGTACTCGAGCAGCCACAGCGCGTGCTTTACCTGACCATCACTGAGCTGGCGCGTGAGAGTGATACCAGTGAAGCCAGCGTCACGCGGCTTTGTCGCCAGCTGGGTTGCAAAGGGTTTACCGAATTTAAGATGGGCCTGGCGCTGGAGACGCGGCAAAATCCGTCGTCACCAGCGGCACAAGGAAATGACGACGTTCAGACGCTGATTGAAGACAGCATCACCGCGCTGCGTGATACCGGAAAACTGCTCGACCGTCAGGTGCTGGCGGACGCGGCATCGCACATTCATCACGCGCGCTCCGTTCAGGTGTATGGTGTCGCGGCCAGCGCGATCGTCGCGGACTATCTGGGCTATAAATTGCTGCGTCTGGGCAAAACGTCGCAGTGTTTCGCCGATATGCACCGCGCAGCGATGAATGCCGTGAGTCTGGACGACCGGGATATTGTGGTGGTGATTTCCAGCTCAGGTTCAACGAAAGATGTGCTGCACGCTGCCGCACTGGCGAAGCGTCAGGGCACCACCGTTATCGGCATCAGTAATACGCTGCGCAGTCCGCTTTCCTCGCTGGCCGATATTTTACTGGTGGCTGCCAAACCCGAAGGTCCGCTGACGGCGGGATTACTGACGTCAAAAGTTGGCGGGATGTTACTGGTGGAATTACTGATCAATCAGCTGTTAACGCACTCCCCGGATTATCTGCAGGCCAGCGAACACAGTGCGAGCGCCACGCTTTCTTTATTGCTGTAAGCCGATGACATCCGCATCTTTCCCTGAATTGCGGACATAAAAAAACCCGCCGGAGCGGGTTTTTTAAGAAAGCGTTACGGGGCAGTAATTACTGACCTTTAACTTCTTTCAGACCGTTGAACGGAGCAGGAGTACCCGCAGCCGCCAGCGCTTCTTCGATACGGATCAGCTGGTTGTATTTAGCAACACGATCAGAACGGCTCATAGAACCGGTTTTGATCTGGCCAGCAGCAGTACCTACAGCCAGGTCAGCGATGGTCGCATCTTCAGTTTCGCCTGAACGGTGAGAGATAACGGCAGTGTAGCCAGCGTCTTTCGCCATTTTGATCGCAGCCAGAGTTTCGGTCAGAGAACCGATCTGGTTGAATTTGATCAGGATGGAGTTAACGATGCCTTTGTCGATACCTTCTTTCAGGATTTTGGTGTTGGTAACGAACAGATCGTCACCTACCAGCTGGATTTTGTCGCCCAGAACTTTAGTCTGGTAAGCAAAGCCAGTCCAGTCAGACTCGTCCAGACCGTCTTCGATAGAAACGATTGGGTACTGTTTAGTCAGGTCTTCCAGGAAGTGAGTGAACTCTTCAGAAGTGAACGCTTTGTTGCCTTCGCCAGCCAGAACGTATTTGCCATCTTTGTAGAACTCAGATGCCGCACAGTCCATCGCCAGAGTGATGTCTTTACCCAGTTCATAGCCAGCAGCTTTAACCGCTTCAGCGATAACAGCCAGAGCTTCTGCGTTAGAACCCAGGTTTGGCGCGTAGCCACCTTCGTCACCAACAGCAGTACCCATGCCTTTAGATTTCAGAACTTTAGCCAGGGTATGGAACACTTCAGAACCCATACGGATGGCTTCTTTCAGCGTTTTAGCGCCAACAGGCTGGATCATGAACTCTTGAATATCAACGTTGTTATCAGCGTGTTCGCCGCCGTTGATGATGTTCATCATAGGCAGTGGCATAGAGTATTTGCCTGGGGTGCCGTTCAGT
Source organism: Metardaris cosinga cedra (assembly GCA_018251075.1). Classification (NCBI taxonomy): domain Eukaryota; kingdom Metazoa; phylum Arthropoda; class Insecta; order Lepidoptera; family Hesperiidae; genus Metardaris; species Metardaris cosinga. The sequence continues at coordinate 156,651 of DWRE01000005.1, read as the reverse complement.
TCTGCGATGTGAGCGTACAGTGGCAGACCTTTAGAAGCAGCAGCCGCTTTAGCAGCAGCCAGGGAAACAGCCAGAATCGCGTTAGCACCGAAGTTAGATTTGTTTTCAGTACCGTCCAGGTCGATCATGATTTTATCGATGTTAGCCTGGTCTTTCGCGTCTTTACCGGTTACAGCCTGAGCAATAGGACCGTTAACCGCAGCAACGGCTTTCAGTACGCCTTTGCCCAGAAAACGGGATTTGTCACCGTCACGCAGTTCCAGCGCTTCGCGGGAACCGGTAGAAGCACCAGATGGCGCAGCAGCCAGACCAACAAAACCACCTTCCAGATGAACTTCAGCTTCTACGGTCGGGTTACCACGGGAGTCGATGATTTCACGGCCGATAACTTTAACGATTTTAGACATTAAGATTTCCTCAGTACAAGTTAACTAAAGCTTCAGACAAGAGATGCGCCAGTGGCGCATCTCTTCCCCGGTATTTTATTTTACCTGACGCTTCTGATACTCACCGGCAGCCTTCACAAAGCCTGCAAACAACGGATGACCATCACGCGGCGTTGACGTAAATTCTGGATGGAACTGGCAAGCCACAAACCACGGATGGTTAGGCAGCTCGATGATTTCCACCAGTTGCTTATCGCCAGAGCGACCGGCTACGCGTAAACCTGCGGCTTCGATTTGTTTGAGCAGCATATTGTTCACTTCGTAACGGTGACGATGGCGTTCAACTATTGTCGGCTCGCCGTACATCTCACGAACCAGGCTACCGTCGTTCAGGTGGCATTGCTGCCCGCCTACACGCATGGTACCGCCTAAATCACTGTCTTCGGAACGTACTTCGACGTTACCTTCTTCATCACGCCATTCGGTGATAAGTGCAACCACCGGGAACTTACAGTCTGGCACAAATTCGGTGGAGTTGGCGTTCTCCATACCCGCAACGTTACGGGCGAACTCAATCAGTGCAACCTGCATACCCAGACAAATGCCCAGATAAGGGATGTTGTTTTCACGTGCATAGCGCGCCGTCGCTACTTTCCCTTCTACACCACGGTAGCCGAAGCCGCCCGGGATAAGGATCGCGTCCAGGCCTTTCAGCACTTCGACACCACGGGTTTCGACATCCTGAGAGTCGATAAGTTTAATGTTCACGGTCAGACGATTTTTCAGGCCGCCGTGTTTGAGCGCTTCAATCACAGATTTATAGGCATCTGGCAGCTCAATGTACTTACCGACCATACCAATGGTGACTTCGCCGCCCGGATTGGCTTCTTCGTAAACAACCTGTTCCCATTCGGACAAGTTAGCTTCCGGCGCGTTGATGCTGAAACGTTTACAAATATAGTCGTCGAGACCCTGAGATTTCAATAGGGCCGGGATTTTATAAATAGAATCAACATCTTTAAGAGAAATAACTGCTTTTTCCGGCACGTTACAGAACAGTGCGATTTTCGCACGTTCGTTGGCAGGCACTGCGCGGTCTGAACGGCAGATCAGTACGTCTGGCTGGATACCGATAGACAGCAGTTCTTTTACAGAGTGCTGGGTCGGTTTGGTTTTCACTTCACCGGCAGCAGCCATGTAAGGCACCAGCGTCAGGTGCATGTACAGCGTGTGCTCGCGGCCCACTTCCACTGCCATCTGACGAATTGCTTCCAGGAACGGCAGGGATTCGATATCACCGACAGTACCGCCAATTTCAACCAGCACGACATCGTGGCCTTCGCCGCCTTCAATGATGCGTTCTTTGATGTTGTTGGTGATGTGCGGGATAACCTGAATAGTTGCACCGAGATAATCGCCACGGCGCTCTTTGCGCAGCACGTCGGAATAAATACGGCCCGTGGTGAAGTTGTTGCGGCGGGTCATCTTGGTGCGGATGAAACGCTCGTAGTGACCCAGATCGAGATCGGTTTCAGCGCCATCTTCGGTAACGAAGACTTCGCCGTGTTGAGTTGGGCTCATCGTACCCGGATCCACGTTGATATACGGGTCCAGTTTCATGATGGTCACGTTGAGGCCACGGGCTTCGAGAATAGCCGCCAGGGAGGCTGCGGCAATGCCTTTACCCAGAGAGGATACGACCCCGCCGGTCACAAAAATATAATTAGTTGTCATGCTGAACCTGAGAGGTTAGGTTTAAAGATGATGGAGTAACCAAGACGGGAAAACAGTATACCGGAACCTTGTGTGCGCCACAAATAAACGTTTTGCTGTCCATCATCGTTTTCCTTAGCGTCAGTTCAGAAGGGTTAACCCTGCCAGCCCTTTTCTTTCATTCTTTCAAAAACAATCAGTTAACTTCAGAAAAGTGCTGAGTTGCTCGCATGAACCACTAAAACATCTTAGATATCAATTTGTTGAACTTTACTGCTCTCAGATCAGCCGGTTAAGCACTGAATGACACTGAGCTTAACCGTTTCAGCAGATCCAGATCTTGTTTCCGATCAAAGTCGGAGAGCTAACTCAGGCTTCCGATTTTTTCACCTGCTGCCAGGCGTCTTCCATCTGCTCAAGTGTAGCTTCTTCCATGTTTAAGCCTTTCCCGCGGATAATCTCTTCAACATGCCGGAAACGACGCTCAAACTTGCGGTTGGCGGCCTGCAGCGCATCTTCGGCTTTATGGCCCAAATGACGGGAAAGATTCACCGTCGCGAACAGCAGATCACCGATTTCCTCACCGAGCTTTTCTTCGTCGATAACTGCCTGACGCGCTTCAAACATCACTTCGTCGATTTCTTCATACACTTTGTCGAGCACCGGCCCGAGCGTGGTCCAGTCAAAACCAACATTCGAACAGCGTTTCTGAATTTTGTGCGCTTTCATCAGGGCAGGCAGTGCGGAAGGAATGTCATCCAGCGCCGAATGCAGGGATTTCTCCGCCCGCTCCTGCGCCTTACGCGCTTCCCATTTCACCAGCACATCTTTGCTGCTGGCGTCTTTCGACCACGCCGCTTCAGTGCCAAAAATTTGCGGATGGCGGCGCTCTAATTTGTCTGAAATGGCATTGCAGATGTCGTCAAACTCAAACAGACCCTGCTCGCTGCCCATCTGCGCGTAAAACACCACCTGAAACAGCAGATCACCCAGTTCGTCGCGCACATCGTCGTAATCTTTGCGGGCGATGGCGTCCAGCACTTCGTAGGTTTCTTCCAGCGTGTACGGGGCAATGGTGTCAAAAGTTTGCTCTTTATCCCACGGGCAACCGGCTTGCGGATCACGCAGGGTTTTCATAATGGTGAGCAGGCGTTGCAAAGAAGAATCGGTCATGGGATCTGTCCGTTTTAAAATAGAGGAGTCAACAACATAAAAGAAAAGGCCCGACTGGCGGGCCTTATAAGCGTTTGATCAGCTGCCGTGAAGTCGCTTGGCTTCAATCACATCCGGCAACTGGTTCAGTTTGGCGATCACGCGTCCCAGAACCTGCGGGTTGTAGATTTCGATATCCATATCGATAGTCGCCAGTTGCTGACGTGTATCGCTGCGGCTGGCAACGCCAAGCACGTTCACTTTTTCGTTAGCCAGAATGGTGGTGATATCACGCAGCAGGCCGCTGCGGTCGTTGGCCACCACGCGCACTACCAGCGAATAACCGCTGGAGTAGCTTTCGCCCCACACGGCGTCTACCACGCGTTCCGGCGCATTCGAGCGTAAATCTTCCAGCTGATCACAGTCGGCACGATGGATTGAAATCCCGCGACCCTGAGTGATGTAACCGACGATCTCATCGCCCGGAATCGGCTGGCAGCAACGCGCAATGTGGTGCATCAGATTACCGACGCCTTCGACGACGACGCGACCATTGTCTTTGGTACGGGTCGGTGGCGGCGTGGTTTTCTGCGTCAGCTGGCGCAGCGCTTCTTTATCCAGTTCTTCCGCACTCGGCTTTTTCAACTGAGATTGCAGGAAGTTGACCATCTGATTGATGCGGATATCGCCGTTACCGATGGCCGCCAGCACTTCATCCAGCGAGTTGACGTTGTAGCGTGGCAACAGCAGTTTCTCGGCATCTTTGATGCTGATATCCAGTCTGTCTAGCTCGTCATCGAGGATTTGTTTACCGGCAATAATGTTCTTATCGCGATCCTGTTTACGGAACCAGTTTTGGATTTTCGAACGCCCGCGGCTGGTCGTGACATACCCGAGACTCGGGTTCAGCCAGTCACGGCTTGGGTTCGCGTGCTTCTGGGTGATAATTTCAATCTGATCGCCCATCTGCAACTGGTAGGTAAACGGCACGATACGCCCGCCAATTTTCGCCCCGATACACCGGTGACCGACATCGCTGTGGATGTGGTACGCGAAGTCGAGCGGCGTGGAGCCCATCGGCAGATCGATAACGTCGCCTTTTGGCGTAAACACGTACACGCGGTCGTCAAAGACCTGGCTGCGCACTTCGTCGAGCATTTCGCCCGAATCGGCCATTTCTTCCTGCCACGCGATAAGTTTGCGCAGCCAGGCAATGCGCCCCTCGTAGCCACCGCTGCGGCCACCGGCCACGGCAGTGCCTTCTTTGTATTTCCAGTGCGCGGCGACGCCCAGTTCGGCATCTTCATGCATCTGGCGGGTACGGATCTGCACTTCCAGCGTTTTGCCGCGCGGCCCTAACACCACGGTGTGAATCGACTGATAACCGTTCGGTTTCGGGTTGGCGACGTAATCGTCAAACTCATCCGGCAGATGGCGGAAATGGGTATGCACAATCCCTAAGGCGGCGTAGCAATCCTGCAAACGTTCCACCACGATACGCACGGCGCGCACGTCGAAGAGTTCGTCGAAGGACAGAGATTTTTTCTGCATCTTGCGCCAGATGCTGTAGATATGTTTCGGGCGGCCATAGACATCAACTTTGATGCCCTCTTCCGCCATCGCATTTTTAACCGTCGAGACAAAATCGTCGATGTACTGCTCACGGTCGATACGACGTTCGTGCAGCAGTTTGGCGATGCGTTTGTATTCGTCAGGATGCAGATAACGGAAGCAAAAATCTTCCAGTTCCCATTTCAGCTGACCGATACCCAGACGGTTGGCCAGCGGTGCGTAGATGTTGGTACATTCTTTCGCAGCCAGAACGCGTTCTTCTTCCGGCGCATCTTTTACTTCGCGCAGGTGCGCGATACGTTCGGCAAGTTTCAGCACCACGCAGCGGAAATCTTCCACCATCGCCAGCAGCATTCGGCGGACGTTGTCCACCTGCTCGGAGGCCATGGAGTCATTTTGCGTGGCTTTCAGCTGGCGGATGGCGTCCATATCGCGCACGCCGTGCACCAGATCGGTGATGCCTTTGCCGAACTGTTGGGTCAGGGTATCTTCATCGATGATGCCGTCATCAACCAGCGGGAACAGCAGCGCCGCGCGCATACTGTCGTTATCCATACTGAGGGTCGAGAGGATTTCAACCATCTCGAGGCCGCGCCACAGCAGCAGCGAGGCGTCAGGATGGCCCTGCGTTTGTTGCTCGCAGTAGCGCCAGGTTTCGGCTAAACGCTCACATGATTGCTGGCTGGACAGTCCTAAACTGTTGATCCAGTCGTCGAGTGCGAACTCGCCAGCTGTGTTCAGATGTGCACTTCTTACCGCAACCATACCCTCTCCCTACGTTTCTGACACAACGCCTGTGTCAGACGGGTTGATAAACAGAGCCATCGATTCAAGGTGCCCGGTGTGCGGAAACATATCCAGCATACGTACCTGAGCCAATCGATAGCCCGCCTCCAACAAAATTTTACTGTCCCGCGCCAATGTTGTGGGGTTGCATGACACATACACCACACGCGCCGGGGCCAGCTTAACGATATGCGCCATCACGCCAGCAGCGCCGCCCCGGGCCGGATCCAGCAAGATTTTATTGAAACCTTGCGCCGCCCAGGGTTGTTTACTGACATCATCTTCCAGATTCTCGTGGAAGAAAGAGGCATTTTCCAAGCCATTATTTCGGGCATTATCTTGCCCATTCGCCACCAGTGTAGCAACACCTTCGACGCCGACAACCTGCTTAGCTCTTTTTGCCAGCGGAAGAGTGAAATTCCCCATCCCGCAGAACAAATCCAGCACGCGATCTTCCGGCGTCAGTTCCAGCCATTGCAAAGCCTGTGCCACCATTTGCTGGTTAACCGCGTCATTCACCTGAATAAAATCGCGCGGACCAAATTTCAGATTCAGACCGTCAATCTGATAATAAGGTGTTTCACCGCATAAACGTTCCAGCGTATCGCTGTCAGGCGCCAGGAAAATCGTCAGCTGATGTTGTGCGGCAAAGGTGGTCAGGCGTGCGCGATCGGCTTCACTGAGCGGATCAAGATGGCGCAGTACCAGCAACGGACCGTTATCCGCCAGCACCAGTTCCAGATGCCCGAGACGTTTTGCCGCCGACAACGACGAAAGACATTCCTGCACCGGCACCAGCAGTTGCTCCAGTTCAGGCCGCAGAACAGGACATTTAGTGATGGCCACCAGATCGTTCGAACCTTCCTGACGGAAACCCATCACCAGCGGACCATTGGTCGTCCCCGTTTTACGCCCCGGTTTAACGCCGGCGATTTGTAATCCCAGACGCGCGCGACGGCGGTAACCGTATTGCGGACCGGCAATCACCGGCTGAGGATCCGCCTGAACGCCGGTTTCCCGCGAAATCAGGCGCAGCAGTGATGCCGATTTACTGCTCTGTTGCAGCGCCTCACTGGCATGTTGTTGCTGACAACCGCCGCAGACCGAATAGTGCGGACAAACCGGTTTCACACGATCGGCGCTGGTGGTCAGCAAACGTTTCAGCCGCCCTTTGGCGTACTTACTTTTATCTTCTGTTAAAGTGACTTCTGCCTGTTCACCGGGCAGTAAACCACTGACAAACACGGCTTTGCCGTTGTGGCGCGCCACACCCTGCCCGAAAGCATCAAGGTCGGTCGCGGTCACAGTTATCGTTTGCCGGGTCGTCACGCGGCGGTTCGGAGAGTAGAATTGAGCCATTATTGTCGATTACACGCTGGTTTATTAAGCTTAGCTGGAGCTAATTCTCCCACATTGGAACCCCATGACCAAATATAGCCTTCGCGCAAGGATGATGATCCTGATTCTGGCACCGACATTAATGATCGGTTTGCTGCTCAGCACCTTCTTTGTGGTCCATCGCTACAACGAATTGCAGAATCAGCTGACGCAAGCCGGAGCCAGTATTATCGAGCCTCTGGCGGTCGCGAGCGAATATGGCATGACGTTCCGGGAACGCCAACCGGTTCAGCGCCTGATCAGCCGCCTGCACCGCAATCATTCGGATATTGTGCGCAGCATCACCGTGTATGATGGCGACAATAAACTGTTTGCCAGTTCCACAACGCAGCACGACGGCAGTCCGTTGCAGGTCAAACGCGTTGACGATATTCCCCGCGAACTCACCAAGGAACGCTCCGGTGATGTGCTTATTTTACGCACGCCCATTCAGGCTGAAAACCACACGGAAGCCGACGATGATTCTTTCAGCGCGTCACCGAATCATCAGTTAGGTTACATCGCCATTGAGCTGGATTTACGCTCGGTCAAACTGGCGCAATATCAGGAAGCGTTTGTTTCCACTATGTTGCTGCTGTTGTGTCTGGGGATCGCCACCCTGTTCGCCTATCGCCTGATGCGCGATGTCACCGGCCCTATCCGCAATATGGTGAATACCGTTGACCGTATCCGCCGCGGGCAGCTCGACAGCCGCGTGGAAGGCAACATGCCGGGCGAACTGAGCATGCTGAAAAACGGTATTAACTCGATGGCGATGTCGCTGACGGCGTATCACGAAGAAGTGCAGCAGAACATCGATCAGGCGACGTCAGATCTGCGCGAAACACTCGAGCAGATGGAAATCCAGAACGTCGAGCTGGATCTGGCGAAAAAGCGTGCGCAGGAAGCGGCGCGTATCAAATCAGAATTCCTGGCCAATATGTCCCACGAGCTGCGTACGCCGCTCAACGGCGTGATTGGTTTTACCCGTCAGACGCTGAAAACCCCGCTGTCGCCAACGCAGGCGGATTACCTGCAAACCATTGAACGTTCCGCTAACCATCTGCTGACCATCATCAATGACGTGCTGGATTTCTCAAAACTGGAAGCCGGCAAACTGGTGCTGGAGCATATTCCCTTCTCGCTGCGTGAAATGCTCGATGAAGTGGTGATTTTGCTGGCGCATACCGCCCACGATAAAGGGCTGGAACTGACGCTCAACGTCCACAACAATGTGCCGGAAAACGTGCTGGGCGATCCGATGCGCATGCAGCAAGTGGTAACGAACTTGCTTGGAAATGCGATTAAATTTACCGAAACCGGCAATATTGATATCAACGTGGAACTGCGTTCTCAGAACAATTTGCAGGTTGAACTGGAAGTGCAAATTCACGACACCGGCATCGGGATTTCCGAGCGTCAGCAGTCGCAGTTATTCCAGGCTTTCCGTCAGGCAGACGCCAGCATTTCACGCCGTCACGGCGGCACCGGATTAGGGCTGGTCATCACCCAGCGTCTGGTTAAAGAAATGGGCGGCGATATCAGTTTCTACAGCCAGATCAACCGCGGCTCGACGTTCTGGTTCCACGTCACCCTTGAGCTGAATGAAAACCGCCACATCACGCCGGTTTCCATGAGTCACCTTGAAGGTAAACGTCTGGCGTATGTTGAAGCCAATCCGGCGGCAGCAAAAGCCACGATGGAAATCCTGCAAGCCACGCCGCTGGATGTCACGCACCGCACGACAATTGCAGCGCTTCCGGAAACCCATTACGACATTATGCTGTGCAGTATTCCGGTGAACCCCGATATGACGCTGTCCGATTACGACGGCAAACTGCAAAGAGTGTTCAGCATGACACAGCATCTGTTGCTGGCACTGCCAAGCCAGTTCCAGGTGGATGCCGAAGAGCTGAAACGGCGCGGCGTCGAGGCTTGTCTGATTAAACCGATGTCGAGCATCCGTTTACTGCCGTTATTGCTCAAAGAGCAGCAGGCGTCGGTGCGGGTGATTAACAATGATGAGAACAAAACGTCGCGCCTGCCGCTGACCGCAATGGCGGTGGATGATAATCCGGCCAACCTCAAACTGATTGGCGCGCTGCTGGAAGAATTAGTGGAAACCACCGTGCTGTGTCACAGCGGTGAAGAAGCGATTGAAGTCGCGCGTCATACGGACCTCGACATCATTCTGATGGATATTCAGATGCCGGATATCGACGGTATCCGCGCCAGTGAAATCATTCATCAGATGGCGCGCCATGCCAAAACGCCGGTCGTGGCGGTCACGGCGCACTCGCTGAGTGGCGAACGCGAGCAATTGCTGAAACTGGGCATGGACGATTATCTGTCTAAACCGATTGATGAAAGTATGCTGAAAAACGTGCTGTCACGGCATCAGACTCATCAGGCGCAGCTGGACTCTCCGTTGCAGTCCGGAGAATCCCTCGCGCCGATCAGCACGCTCGACTGGCAACTGGCGCTGAGTCAGTCGGCCAATAAAGTGGCGCTGGCGCAGGATTTACTGCAAATGCTGGTGGAATTCCTGCCACAGGTGGCTGAACGCGTGGAGGCGGTAACGCGGGGCGAACCGGACGACGACATTCTGGCGCTTATTCACAAACTGCACGGCAGTTGCAGTTACAGCGGCGTACCGCGTCTGAAACAGCTGTGTTTCTACATTGAACAACAGTTGCGACAGGGCGTCAGCGTGGAAACACTCGAACCTGAATGGTTTGAACTGCTTGATGAAATAGACAACGTGAAGCGCGCTGCGCTGGCCTATTTACCTAAGTAAGCAATATTTCGGTAAAAGAGTAACGCCCGGCATCGTCCGGGCGTTTTCGTCTCATCAGAACCAGGTGGTCACCGCACCGGTCACATCCCACTGTTCATTGACCAGCAGCAGCTGCCGCCATTTGTCGAACGTCAGGCACGGATGGCTGATATCAAAGACCAGCATGTCACCGACTTTCAGGTCAGCGTTTTCCGGTATCGACATAAACGCATGCTGATCCATCATCGCAAACACTTTCCAGTCTTCCGGCGCAGGCACCACCGTGGTGTATCCCGCCTGCGTGGCGCTGCGCGGACGGAAATGCCCGGCGGCTTTCGGGTATCCGGCGTCATAACCTGCATCACGCTTACCGAAAGCGATAATCGCTCTGCCCGGCTCCGGCAACGATTGCACCGCCGCCCAGACCTGCAACGCGGGCTGTAAACTGCTGTTCATCTCGCGCGCCACCGGATTGCTGGTTTGCATACGCTCAAGCGCCGCCTGATACGCGCCGACGTCGTGTGTCACGTAACAACCGGAACGCAGGATGATATCGAGGGTATAGCGTTTTTCAGCATCAAGATGCGTGTCTTCGCGGGTCAGTTCTTCTGCCACCACATCGAACCAGGCGGAACCGGCACCGGTTAAAATCACCTGCGGTTCGGCAAATTCTCCGGCCTGTGCCAGCACTTGCGTGCGGGTCATAACGTGGCGCAGAAAACCGCGGATCACCGCCTCGTCATTACTGACACCTTCGTAAAGCTCGACACCGACCAGCGCCAGCGACTGCGGCCAGCGTTTCACCGCCGCCAGCACGTCAGCTTCCTGTTCTTCGGTGCGGATGCCCGTCCGGCCGCCCGCAATGCCGTATTCAAACATCACGCGCAGTGTCAGCTGCTGACTGGCAAAGTAATGCCCGAGCGCGTCGGCGTTGTCCGCTGAATCCACAATGCAGGTGAAATCGAAAGACGGGTCTTCACGCATCAGCCCGGCGATCATCGCCATATTGCCTTTGCCGATCAGCTGATTGGCCATAATCACTTTGCGCACGCCATGCGCGAATGCCGCATTAACCTGCGGCGCAGTCGCCAGCGTAATACCCCACGCACCAAACTCCAGCTGCATCTGATACAGCTCAGGGCTCATGGTAGTTTTGCCGTGCGGTGCCAGTTTCAGCTGATAACGCTGGATGAATTCGCGCATCCAGGAAAGATTATGTTCGACTCTCTCTTCGAGCAGCACCGCCACCGGCAGGCTGACATCTTCACGCAGAATATTCCAGCCTTGCCCGCGGATATCGCCCTTACGCGCACCGGCGCTCAGCGGCCCCAGCCCTTTGGTCAGGGTGTTTACCGGCTGCTGTGAAAAATCAATCTCTGACATACGTGTTTTCTCATTGGCGAATGTCTTTAAAACCTAACGTAAAACCGCCACAAATAAAATACAAAAACCGGCGCAGGCTGGGCCTGAACACCGGTTTTTTATCCGGACTGCTGTGGGTTAAAGTTTTTGCGATAATTTAATGGTCGCGGCAATATTTCGTGCGGATTTACGCAGGTTGTCCGCGGCATTTTTCAGGGCGTCATCGAGTGTACAAATGCTGTAAAGCACACTGAAAACGGCGTCCAGCCCGTGGTCATAAACCACATCCACATCTTTTGTCAGGCTGCCCGCAATCCCAATCACCGGTTTGTTATAACGCTTGGCGACCCGCGCCACACCAATCGGCACTTTACCGTTGATGCTCTGGCTGTCGATACGCCCTTCACCGGTGATCACCAGCGTGGCGTCTTTCACCAGCTCATCCAGCCCCAGCGCATCGGTGACTATCTCGATCCCCTGACGTAATTCCGCATGGCAGAATCCGTAAAGTGCCGCGCCCATACCGCCCGCGGCGCCAGCACCGGGAACGTGCTCAACATCAATGCCCAGATCCTTTTTGATCACTTGCGCATAATGATGCAGATAGCCGTCGAGCTGTTCGATCATCTCCGGTGTCGCGCCTTTTTGCGGACCGAAGATAGCAGACGCCCCGTATTTTCCGGTCAGCGGATTGGTCACGTCACACGCCACTTCAAAGCGACATTTTTTGATCCGCGGATCCAGATCGCTGATATCAATATGATGCAGTTTTTCCAGCTCACCGCCGCCCTGACCAATCGGCTTGCCCTCTCTGGTCAGCAGCTTCGCGCCTAGCGCCTGCATCATTCCCGCGCCGCCGTCATTGGTCGCACTGCCGCCAATGCCGATGATGCAGTGTTTCACGCCATGGTCCAGCGCGGAATGGAGCAGTTCGCCGGTGCCGTAAGAGGTGGTTTTCAGCGGATTACGTTGCGCAGGCGGAACGCTTTCCAGCCCGCTGGCCGCCGCCATTTCGATGAAAGCGATTTTCTCATCACCTGATAACCCGAAGAACGCCTCGATCGGTTTTCCCAGCGGCCCGGTGACATTCACTTTAACGACGCGGCCTCCGGTGGCGGCCACCATCGCCTCAACCGTGCCTTCGCCGCCATCGGCAACCGGCAGTTTGACGTACTCCGCCTCGGGGAAAATCTCACGAAAACCACTTTCGATGGCTTTTGCCACATCCAAAGCAGACAAACTTTCTTTGTATGAATCCGGTGCGATCACTATTTTCATAAAGTCATTACCTTCATAAACTGCACGCGCCGATGTGGAAAAGCGTCCTGTCAGTTTTGCATCCTGCCTGAAGGGCAACGCGAAACGAGCATTAACTCAGGATCACGTTGCCGCCGCAGACTAACGGGTAACTTCAACCTTCGCTAAGGTTTCATAATAGCGTGCAATGGCGCTATGGTCAGATTGCCCGTGACCATCCGCTTTCAGTGCCTGCATCATTTCCATGACCAGCGAGGTCAGAGGCAGTTGCGCACCAACGCCGTGTGAGGTGTCCAGTGCGTTAGCTAAATCTTTGATGTGCAAATCAATTCGGAATCCCGGCTTGAAGTTGCGATCCATCACCATCGGCGCTTTTGCTTCCAGCACGGTGCTGCCTGCCAGTCCGCCACGAATAGCCTGGAAAACTAAATCAGGATCCACGCCCGCTTTGGTCGCCAGCACCAGCGCTTCAGACATGGCCGCAATATTCAGCGCGACGATCACCTGATTCGCCAGTTTGGTGACGTTGCCTGCGCCGATATCACCGGTATGCACCACGGAACCCGCCATGGATTTCATGATTTCATAGCATTTATCGAACACCGCTTTGTCGCCGCCGACCATGACAGACATCGTGCCGTCGATGGCTTTCGGTTCGCCGCCGGAAACCGGCGCATCGAGCATCGCGATTTGCTTAGCAGCCAGCGCTTCACTGATTTCACGGCTCGCCAGCGGAGCGATAGAACTCATGTCGATGAAAATAGTGCCCGGACGTGCGCCTTCAATCAGACCATTTTCGCCCAGCGCCACCTCTTTTACCTGCGGCGAGTTTGGCAGCATGGTGATGATCACATCAGAAACCGCCGCCACGGCTTTTGGGGTATCTGCCGCTGTCGCGCCGAGTTTCACAATTTCACCGACGGTATCCTGATTGCGATCCATCACCACCAGCTCGTAACCTGCTTTCAGCAGGTTTTTGCTCATAGGCTTGCCCATGATGCCTAAACCAATAAAGCCAATTTTCATTCGGGTATCCTCTTTATATTGATGTTTGAGAGCGGATCACTTGGTGAAGCGATCACACAGCGCCTGAGTCCCTGCGCGGAAAACGCCTAAATCACTGCCGACCGCCACGAACGTCGCGCCCCATTCCAGATAGCGACGGGCATCTGCTTCAACCGGTGCCAGAATGCCGCTCGGTTTGCCGTGTGCTTTTGCACGCGCAAAGATGTGACGGATAGCGGCCTGCACGTCAGGGTGTCCGGCGTTGCCGAGATGCCCCATGCCTGCGGCCAGATCGCTCGGGCCGACGAAAATCCCGTCGATGCCGTCAACGGCGGCAATCGCATCCAGATTATCGACGCCCTGCTGGCTTTCGATTTGCACCATCACCGCGATGTTGTCGTTGATGCTGGTGAAGTAATCCGGCACGGTGCCGAACATGTTGCTGCGATGCGAAACCGATACGCCACGGATGCCTGCTGGCGGATAACGTGTTGATGCCACCGCCAGTTCTGCTTGCTCCTGCGTTTCCACAAACGGGATCAGGAAATTGTAGAAACCGATATCCAGCAGGCGCTTAATCACCACCGGATCATTAAATTGCGGACGCACCACCGGCGCGCTGCGGCTGCCTTTCAGCGCCATCAGTTGCGGTACAAATGTGGTGACATCATTCGGCGCGTGTTCGCCATCGAGCAACAGCCAGTCAAAACCCGCCACGCCGAGCACTTCGGTGGTGATTGGGCTGCACAGCGCTGACCAGCAACCAATCAGCGTTTTTCCTTGCAGTAAGTCCTGGCGAAAGCGATTTGGAATCATTTGATTACTCATATCTGATATCTGACCTCATCCAGGGGCAGAGCCGGAAAATCCGGCATGCCCGCATCAAAATTTACTGTTTCTTAAGTTCCAGACGTTTGATCTCGCCGACCACCAGCAGATAGCAAAGCATCGCCATCAGTGCTGAACAGCCCACAAAAATTAATGCCATATTGAAAGAGTGCAGCCCTTTTACCATGTAGCCGATCACCAGCGGCGTCACGATGGAGGCTACGTTTCCGAACACGTTGAAGATGCCGCCGCACAGGCCAATGACTTCTTTCGGGGCGGTATCGGCAATCACCGGCCAGCCCAGCGCACCAAAGCCTTTGCCGAAGAACGCCAGCGCCATCAGGGTGACAACCAGCGCGTTGTTGTCGGTGTAGTTACACAAGATGATGCTGGTGGCTAACAACATGCCCAGCACGATAGGAATTTTACGTGCCACGGTCAGCGAGAAACCGCGTTTAATCAGGAAATCTGAGAACACGCCACCCAGCACACCGCCGGCAAAACCGCACAATGCCGGAATTGCGGCAATCATCCCCACTTTAAGAATAGACATGCCCTTTTCCTGAACCAGATAAATCGGGAACCAGGTCAGGAAGAACCACGTAATACTGTTAATGAAATACTGCCCGAAGAAGATCCCCAGCATCATGCGGCTGCTCAACATCTGACGAACGTAGCTCCATTTCGGACCATTTTTCGCACTGTCGGTTTTCTTGTGGTCGATATCCACCACCGCGCCGCCGTCTTTCAGAAACTCCAGCTCGCTTTTGGAAATATGCGGATGTTCCGGCGGGTTATGGATAAATTTGATCCACACCAGCGTCAGCACAAAACCAATCACACCCATGACGATAAAGACATGTTCCCAGCCCCAGGCGTAAGTCAGCCAGCCGAGTAACGGAGAGAACAGCGCCAGCGAGAAATATTGTGCGGAGTTAAAAATTGCCGACGCGGTGCCGCGCTCGGTGGTCGGGAACCAGGCCGCGACAATGCGGGCGTTCGCCGGGAAGGAAGGCGCTTCGGAGAAACCCAGCATAAAGCGCAGGATAAACAGCGTCATTGCGCCATACGCCAGCGGGAACCAGCCAACAAAGCCTTGCAGTAAGGTGAACAGCGACCAGAAAAACAGGCTGTAGGTATAAACTTTCTTGGAACCGAACTTGTCCAGCAACCATCCGCCGGGCAACTGCATAATCAGATATGCCCAGCCGAATGCCGCAAAGATTTGCCCCATATCCGCAGCATCCAGGCCCAGCTCGCGCGCGACCTCGGTGCCTGCAATGGAAAGCGTTGCACGGTCGGCATAGTTCACCGCCGTGATTAAAAAGATAATCAGCAAAATGTAGTAACGAATATGTGTTCGTACCTTACTTTGCGCGATTGTCCGAGACTGAGATTGAATATTCATGGTGACCTTCGTTGTAATATTGAAAAATTCATTCAGGTAATTCACCGCTGCTCAAATAACGCCCGCCATTCCTCTGCGTTATTTACCCTATAGTTTCTTTATAAGAAGCATTTATACGATCTGGCGAATTAATCCTTTATTAATCCTTGTACGAAATTTACCTGTATTACTTAAAACGTCACCTTCAGAGGGCTAATACAGTATAAAAAAGAGGCCCCGAAATAACACTGTGCATTCGCCCAAGAATATAGCAGATAATTGTGACTATTCTTTTGCATACACACATCGATGTGGGAGGAGAATCACAGATTATCTCGCGCTGATAACCGCTCAAATCAAAGGGTGATATCCATCACATTTATTCTGTCACCTGCCCCACAGAATGATGTTAAACCGGTAAAAAGCTGGTCAGTTGCACAATGAGGTTCGTGGAAGTCTGTCTTATAATGAGCGTCATACCCTGTATTACAGAGCATGTTTTGAGAAACGTCGTTAAGCGTCAACTTCAGAGAATTAACCGGAGCCTTTTGTTCCGGGATGTTTAATAAACGCGGAGACAGTTATGTCACGTAATAAAGATAAAGAACATGCAACCGAAGCACTTTTCATTAAGGTTCATGAAAGCGATAACGTTGCTATTATTGTGAACGATAACGGTTTAAAAGCCGGCACCCGATTTTCTAATGGTCTGGAATTAATTGAGCATATTCCGCAAGGTCATAAAGTTGCCTTAGAACCGATTACCCAGGGTGGCGATATTATTCGTTATGGTGAAGTCATCGGCTATGCGGTGCGTGATATCGCACAGGGCGGCTGGATTGACGAATCCCTGGTGGAACTGCCGGTCGCGCCGGAGCTTAACAGCCTGCCGCTGGCCACCCGCGTTCCGCCCGCCTTACCGCCGCTGGAAGGCTATACCTTTGAAGGTTACCGCAACGACGACGGCAGCGTAGGCACTAAAAATCTGCTCGGTATAACCACCAGCGTGCATTGTGTGGCGGGCGTGGTGGATTACGTGGTCAAAATCATCGAGCGTGATTTACTGCCGAAATTCCCCAATGTCGATGGCGTCGTGGCGCTGAACCATCTCTACGGTTGCGGCGTGGCAATTAACGCCCCCGCGGCGGTGGTGCCGATCCGCACTATCCACAATCTGGCGCTGAACCCGAACTTTGGCGGCGAAGTGATGGTGGTCGGTCTGGGCTGTGAAAAGCTGCAACCCGAGCGCCTGCTGGAAGGTACGCCGGACGTGCAGGCGATTTCCCTCGACGATACACACATTGTGCGTTTGCAGGATGAACAGCATGTCGGCTTCCAGTCGATGGTGGACGATATCCTCACCGTTGCACAATTCCATCTCGAGCGCCTGAACCGCCGTCAGCGCGAAACCTGTCCGGCATCTGATCTGGTCGTGGGCACGCAATGTGGCGGCAGCGATGCTTTCTCCGGCGTGACAGCTAACCCGGCGGTAGGTTACGCCTCGGACCTGCTGGTGCGCTGTGGCGCGACCGTGATGTTCTCAGAAGTGACTGAAGTGCGTGACGCCATCCACTTACTGACGCCGCGCGCTGCGGATGTCGAAGTGGGTAAACGTCTGCTGGAAGAAATGGCCTGGTACGATGATTATCTGTCGATGGGACAAACCGACCGCAGCGCCAACCCGTCTCCGGGTAACAAAAAAGGCGGTCTGGCCAACGTGGTGGAAAAAGCACTCGGCTCGATTGCAAAATCCGGCACCAGCGCAATTTCAGAAGTATTGTCTCCGGGTCAGCGTCCGACCAAAAAAGGCCTGATCTACGCTGCCACGCCTGCCAGTGATTTTGTCTGCGGAACACAGCAACTGGCATCCGGGATTACCGTGCAGGTATTTACCACCGGACGCGGTACGCCTTACGGCCTGCTGGCGGTGCCGGTGATTAAAATGGCGACCCGCACCACGCTGGCTAACCGCTGGCACGATCTGATGGACATCAACGCGGGTACTATTGCGACCGGCGACGCGACTATCGAAGATGTGGGCTGGGAGTTGTTCCACTTCATTCTCGATATCGCCAGCGGGCGCAAGAAAACCTGGTCAGACACCTGGGGCATCCATAATGCGCTGGCGGTGTTTAACCCGGCGCCGGTGACCTGAGTTTCGGTTTTACAGATAAACGAAAGGCCAGCATCGCTGGCCTTTTTTGTGCGTCTGGTCGGGAGGAAAAACTTACTGCGCCGCAGCGGCACCGGTTTGTTCAGCGCCAACCAGTCCGACTTTCAGGTAACCGGCTTTACGCAGGTTATCCATCACTTTCATCAGCGTTTCGTAATCCACTGTCTTATCCGCACGGAAGAAAATCGTGCTCTGCTTATTGCCCTGAGTACGTTGATCCAGCATCGAGGTCAGATTATCGCTGTTGACCGGCGTGTCGCCCAGGAACAGCTGTTTGTCTGCTTTCACCGACAGGAAGATCGGTTTCTCAGGACGCGGCTGCTGTTTCGCCGTAGAGGCGGGTAAATCAACCCGCACATCTACGGTCGCCAGCGGTGCGGCCACCATGAAGATGATCAGCAATACCAGCATGACGTCGATGAAAGGCGTGACGTTGATGTCATGCATTTCACCGCTTTCGTCGATATCGTCGTTTAACCGAATAGCCATAATCTGTTCTTACCCTACGCGTAACTGACCTGTCTGACCGCGTGGCGCATCGCCTTTGCTGGCAGCCAGATCCAAATCACGACCCTGCAACAGAATAATCTGCGCCGCCACATCGCCAACCTGATGACGGTAAGAGGTAATGGTGCGGGCGAAAATGTTGTAGATAACCACGGCAGGGATCGCGGCAACCAGACCGACAGCCGTTGCCAGTAAAGCTTCTGCAATGCCCGGCGCTACAACGGCCAGGTTAGTGGTCTGCGTTTGCGCGATACCGATGAAGCTGTTCATGATGCCCCACACAGTACCGAACAGGCCGACGAACGGAGAGATTGCCCCGATAGTCGCCAGAATACCGTTACCACGGCCCATGTAACGGCCGGCTGCGCTGACGCGACGCTCAAGGCGGAAACCGGTACGTTCTTTGATGCCGTTGTTGTCGGTGGAACCTGCTGACAGCTCGAGTTCATTCTGTGCGTCACGGATCATCTGCGCGCTGATGCTGCTGGCGGCGAAGCTTTCGGCTTGCTCAGCGGCTTCGTCCAGCGTACGGACAGAAGACAGCGCATCAAACTCGCGGCGCATACGGCGTTTGCCAGTGAACACTTCAGCACCTTTGCTGAACAGCAACGCCCAGGTGACGACAGAGGCCAGCAGCAGGCCAATCATGACGGTTTTCACCACCGCATCGGCGTGGTGATACATGCCCATAACAGACAAATCGGTAGGAATGACAGGCGTCGCTTCGGACGGAGTCGGTTGCATCACCGGTGCTGGCGTTGCATCACTGTTCGCCGGTGCAGGGGCATCCGCCGCTGCCGGTTGAGTTGTTGCAGAATTGACGGCTTGTCCAGCCGGCGTCGCAGGTGCAGCCATCGCGTTGCCGCTTAAGCCAGCAACCAACATCAACGACATCAGTAATGAGGTCGCCTCTTTCATCTTATTGCGAGCCGTTTTCACGCGTCGCCTCCAGCCAGAATCAGTGTGTAGAAGGAATGAATAACGCCGAATGATATCAAAGAAAAAGGCCTAATTGATAGTCGTTCTCATTATTATTTACATTGTCGCGCCTGCAGGCTGGCGTGTCATTGACAGACGACAAGGTTTTTCGTGTTTGCACAAGGGATGAACAATTTAATCTGCGTCACACTTTCCAAAAGAATTACGCGGTAAATCAATCATCTGAGCTTCAACATCCAAGTCAAAACAATGTTTTAAATATTAAGTAACACCTTTTTACATTTGTTGCGAGTTTGTGATAATGCTCAAATACCGCACAGTAAAAAATAGGATAAGGTGCTTACTCAGGCGAAGACCGCATACCGGCAATGCTTGTATCCCTATAATTTAAAAGCTTATTTACACATTTTTCATAATGAACAGGCCGGACCTTCCGTTGGCTCTGATCAACACTTGCTCTCATTTATCTTTCCCTTACTGAGTACCCTGGAGACAAACTGATGAAAATGCAAAAAGCACTTCTCAGCCTTTGCCTGAGTTCCGCGACCCTCTTATTTACCGCGGGTGTATCCGCACAAACGCTGAAGGCCGCCGATGTGCATCCGCAAGGCTATCCGAACGTCGTCGCCGTTCAGCACATGGGCGAAAAGCTGCAAAAGCAAACGGACGGACGCCTCGAAATCAAAACGTTCCCGGGCGGTGTTCTGGGGGATGAAAAGCAGGAAATTGAACAGGCACAGCTTGGCGCGCTGGATATTATCCGCGTATCGATGACGCCGGTTGCCTCGATTTTACCGGAGATAAACGTCTTCACCCTGCCCTATATATTCCGCGATGAAGACCACATGCACAAAGTGCTCGACGGTCAGATTGGCAAAGAAATCGGCGACAAAATCACCAACAACCCGAACTCCCGTCTGGTGTTCCTCGGCTGGATGGACGGCGGCACGCGTAACCTGATCACCAAAAAGCCGGTGGTGAAACCAGAAGATTTGCACGGCATGAAAATCCGCGTACAAGGCAGTCCGATTGCGCTGGCGACGCTGAAAGCCATGGGCGCAAACCCGGTGGCGATGGGCGTCAGTGAAGTGTTCAGTGGCATGCAGACCGGGGTTATCGACGGCACCGAAAACAACCCGCCGACGTTTGTCGCCCACAATTATCTGCCGGTGGTAAAAAACTACACCTACAGCCGTCACTTCATCATTCCGGAGCTGTTCCTGTATTCAAAAGTGAAATGGGACAAACTGAAACCGGAAGACCAGCAGTTAATCCTCAAACTGGCGAAAGAAGCACAGGACGAGCAACGCGAACTGTGGAAAGCCTATAACGAGAAAGCGCTGGCAACGATGAAAGCAGGCGGCGTGAAATTCTATGAGATCGACCCTGCGACTTATGTCAAAGCCACGCAATCCGTGCGCGATGAATTCGGCAAAGACCATCAGGAACTGATGCAGCAAATCGCTGACGTTCAGTAAACCCTGACTCCGGCAGCCTGCGGGCTGCCTCTTTATGATCTTTCGCCGGGGGATTTATGGTCTCGAGTTATCACACCCTGATGGACATTCTTTACCGCTGCGCGATGTGGCTCGCCGGTATTGCGTTACTGCTGATGGTCGCGGTGATCCCGGTTGGGATCTT
This sequence comes from Metardaris cosinga cedra, assembly GCA_018251075.1. Lineage (NCBI taxonomy): Eukaryota > Metazoa > Arthropoda > Insecta > Lepidoptera > Hesperiidae > Metardaris > Metardaris cosinga. The sequence continues at coordinate 135,790 of DWRE01000005.1, read as the reverse complement.
CGCCCGCTACGTGATGAACAGCGCCCTGTCGTGGCCGGAGCCGATTGCGATTATGTGCATGGTGACGTTCACCTTTATCGGTGCCGCCGTCAGTTACCGCGCCGGTTCGCACATTGTGGTGGCGATGGTCACCGACCGTCTGCCGCCTGCGCTGAAAAAATTCTCCGCCCTGCTGGCTGACCTGATGATGCTGGCGATCAGCGTGTTTATTTTCTGGTACAGCCTGCAATTGTGCAGCGAACTCTGGCAACAGCCGGTGGCGGAATTCCCGCTGCTGACCGCCGGACAAACCTATCTGCCGCTGCCCATAGGTTCTGCGCTGACGCTGTTATTCATCATTGAGCAGATCATTGCCGGCCCGCAGCATCAGCGGCCAGTGGTGATACTGGGCAATTCTGACGCCTGACCGGAGCCTGTTATGGATGCATTAATCTTGTTGTTAACGCTGGCGGTAATGCTGGCGATTGGCGTGCCGGTCGCTTACGCCGTCGGGCTGAGCGCGCTGGCGGGAGCCTGGTGGATTGACCTGCCGTTTGAAGCGCTGATGATCCAGCTGACCAACGGCGTGAATAAGTTCTCTCTGCTGGCGATCCCGTTCTTTATTCTGGCGGGCGCGATCATGGCCGAAGGAGGGATCGCCCGCAGGCTGGTCAGTTTTGCCTACATCTTTGTCGGGTTTATCCGCGGCGGACTGTCGCTGGTGAATATCGTCGCCTCGACCTTTTTCGGCGCGATTTCCGGATCCTCGGTAGCAGACACGGCGTCGATCGGCTCGGTGATGATCCCTGAAATGGAGAAGAAAGGTTATCCGCGTGACTTTGCGGCAGCGGTGACCGCCAGCGGCTCGGTGCAGGCTATCCTCACACCACCCAGCCATAACTCGGTGATTTATTCACTGGCGACCGGCGGCACGGTGTCGATTGCCGCGCTGTTCATCGCCGGTATTCTGCCCGGTTTACTGCTCAGCCTGACGCTGATGGTGATGTGCGTGGTGTTTGCGCACAAACGCGGTTATCCAAAAGGTGAACGCGTGCCGTTCCGTCAGGCGCTGAAGATTTTCATCGACACGCTGTGGGGGCTGATGACCGTTGTCATCATCATGGGCGGTATTCTCAGCGGAGTATTTACCGCAACAGAATCTGCGGCGATTGCCTGTCTGTGGTCATTCTTCGTCACCATGTTTATCTACCGCGATTACAAGTGGAGCGAGCTGCCGAAACTGATGTACCGCACGGTCAAAACCGTCAGCATCGTCATGATTCTGATCGGGTTTGCCGCCAGCTTTGGCGCAGTGATGACCTACATGCAGTTGCCGATGCGCATCACCGAATTCTTCACTTCGATCTCCGACAACAAGTACGTGATCCTCATGTGGATCAACATCATGCTGTTGCTGATCGGTACGCTGATGGACATGGCGCCGATCATTCTGATCCTGACGCCGGTGCTGTTGCCGGTGGTGTTATCACTCGGCATTGATCCGGTGCATTTCGGCATGATCATGCTGGTGAATCTGGGGATCGGGCTGATCACCCCGCCGGTCGGCTCGGTGCTGTTTGTCGCCAGTGCGGTGAGTAAACAGAGCATTGAGAAAGTGGTGAAAGCCATGATGCCGTTCTACTGCGTGCTGTTCGTGGTGCTGATGCTGGTGACCTATATTCCGACCATTTCGCTATTCCTGCCCAAACTCTTCGGCGTCTATACCGGCTGATGCCCAAAACTCGTTTCTCCCTTGCCCGTCGTCACGACGGGCTTTTTTTCTGTGAAACGGGCGCAGGCTGCTGAAATTTTCTCATCCACCCGCCAAAAGCCTGATCCCTGAAATTCATCATGTTAAGTTAATGACATATCGGCGGATGCTGGTGCATGCCGTGCAACGTAACAGGGTGAAATACGGATTATGACGTCTAAAAAAATTGAAACCGCGCTGGTCAGCGCCGGACGGGACAAGAAGTTCACGCAAGGCTCCGTGAATGCGGTCATTCAGCGTGCGTCATCTTTGGTCTTTGAAACCGTCGCGGATAAAAAACACGCCACCGCCAACCGTGCTAACGGCGAGCTGTTTTACGGACGCCGCGGCACCCTGACGCATTTCTCGCTGCAACAGGCGATGGTTGAGCTGGAAGGCGGCGCGGGGTGCGCGCTGTATCCGTGCGGCGCGGCGGCGGTCAGTAACGCGGTGCTTTCCTTTGTCAGCAGCGGAGACCACATTCTGGTGGCCGGTTCATCTTACGAACCGACGCAGGATTTCTGCGAAAAAGTGCTGAAAAAACTCGGTGTTTCCACCACCTATTTTCCTGCCAATATCGGTGCTGAGTTAGGTTCGCTGATGCAGCCGGATACCAAAGTGGTATTCCTCGAGTCGCCGGGCTCGATCACCATGGAAGTCCCGGATATCCCGGCGATGGTGAAAGCGGTGCGCGCAGTAAATCCGGACGTTGTCATCATGATCGATAACACCTGGGCGGCGGGCATTCTGTTTAAAGCGCTGGAATTTGATATCGATATTTCGATTCAGGCAGGCACCAAATATATCGTCGGTCATTCTGATGCGATGATTGGCACCGCCGTTTCTAATGAACGTTGCTGGGCGCAGTTACGTGAACATTCCTATCTGATGGGGCAAATGGTCGATGCTGATACCGCGTATGTCGCCAGCCGCGGGCTGCGCACCATGGGCGTGCGGCTGAAACAGCATGCAGAAAGCAGTATCCGCATCGCACAGTGGCTGGCGGAGCGTCCGGAAGTGGCAGTGGTCAATCATCCGGCATTGCCCGGCAGCAAAGGCCATGAATTCTGGAAGCGGGATTTCACCGGCAGCTGCGGCCTGTTCTCTTTTGTGCTGAAACAGCGCCTGAGCAAACAACAGCTTTCTGACTATCTCGACCACTTCGAGCATTTCAGCATGGCGTATTCGTGGGGTGGCTTTGAATCGCTGGTTCTGGCCAATCAGCCGGAAGAAATTCAGGCTATCCGCCCGGCGGAAACCGTCGACTTTACCGGCACGCTGGTTAGATTACATATCGGGCTGGAAAACTGTGACGATCTGATTGCCGATCTTTCAACGGCTTTTGAACGGATAACGACTTCCTGAGCCACAGAGATTGCGACATAACGCGCAGATCGGTAAGGTAAGTGGCGGATATTCATTCGCAAAATGATAATAATCTGTAAGCTCTTTAGAACTCCGGGCGACTGATGCCGGAGCCTTCTGTCTTTTTTACAGTGTCCTCAGATCAACATATCCAACATCGATCCGCGTTACACTGGCAGGCGACAGTTTTTAATGAACAGAAACAGGACAGAATATGGCAGTGCTTTGCGACATTTTTCATGCGCTCTGGCAGCATGATTTCAGTATGCTCGCCGACCCGAATCTTCTCTGGGTCATTTATGCCGTCCTGTTTGCCACGCTGTTTCTGGAAAACGGCTTATTACCTGCCTCTTTCCTGCCCGGTGACAGCCTGCTGCTGCTGACCGGCGCGCTGATTGCTAAAGGCGTCATGAGCTTCGTTCCTACCCTGATTATTCTGGTAACGGCCGCGAGCCTCGGCTGCTGGCTGAGTTATATTCAGGGACGCTGGCTGGGTCACACCAAACTGGTCAAAGGCTGGCTGTTACAGCTTCCGGCGCATTATCACCAGCGAGCGCATCAGATGTTTATTCAGCACGGGCTGATGGCGCTGCTTGTCGGGCGTTTTCTGGCTTTCGTGCGGACACTGTTACCGACAATGGCTGGGATTTCCGGCCTCAACAATGCCCGTTTCCAGTTCTTTAACTGGCTGAGTGCCATATTGTGGGTGGGTGTGGTGATTTCTCTGGGCTTCGCACTGAGCCACATTCCGATTGTTAAACGCCATGAAGATCAGGTCATGGCGGGACTGATGATTTTACCGGTTCTGTTGCTGGTCGTCGGTCTGGCTGGCGCGGTGCTGGTTATCTGGAAAAAACGGAAATGCCGTTTCTGAGCCCTTTCTGAAACCTTTCGCAACAGACCGGTTCAGGCCTTAAATGCCACGTCCGTTAACGCCAGCACACCGGAACTCCCTTCGCGCAGACGCGCCATCTCATCACTCGGCGTGACGCCAAAATAGCGTTTGAACTCCCGGCTGAACTGGGACGCGCTTTCATACCCCACCTGTAATGCCGCCACGCTGGCTTTCACGCCATCATAAATCATCAAGGTACGCGCACGGTGCAGGCGATAGGTTTTCAGATACTGCAGCGGCGACGTGCTGGTTACGGCTTTGAAGTTATGGTGAAACGCCGAAATACTCATGTTCACTTCACTGGCCAGCGTTTCCACGCTGAGATTGTCGGCGTACTGCGCCTCAATACGGCGCAGGGATTTGGCAATCTGGCTGAAATGGGTATGACGATTAACCAGCGCCTGGAGCGCGCCGCCGTTCTCACTGGTCAGAATAAAGAACAGGATTTCGCGTATAATTTTAGGCCCCAGAATGCGGGCGTGCAGTGGCTTATCCATCACATCCAGCAGGCGTTCGGTCGCACAAAGAATATCGCCATCCAGCACGCCGGAGTTGATGCCTGTTGACGATTCTTTCTGACGCACCATGCTTTCGTCGCCCATATCCATCAGCAGATCCTGCAACATCAGGTTATCAATGCTGATCTGAATACCGGCCAGCGGCTCTTCGGGGCTGCTGAAGGTTTCACATTCGAAAGGCAGCGGAACGGTCAGCATCAGATAATTGTGCGGATCGTAAGAGAAGGTTTTCTTGCCCAGATAACCGACTTTTCGCCCCTGAAAAAGGATCACAATGCCGGGATTGTACAAAACCGGCTGACGCGGATGGTAACGTGTGGTGTACATCAGCGTCACCTGCGGAACCGCCGACGGCACGAGATTTTTATCACCACTGAGCCGGGCGACTCTTGCCGCCATGCGGGCGCACAGGCTGTTCACGTTTTCCATTATTTCGCTCCACATATTCACTAAACTGGCACTGATTCTGCCATAACCTCCTGTGTTCCTACAGAGACAAGCAGAAACAGGCAAGACTCTGGCAGAAATGGGCATCATGCTGCTGCCCATTTTCTCTTACAGTTAATGTCGCCTTCCGCAGGGGGACACACCTGCATAAATGCGATGAACTGCTAGTCTGTATGGACGTACTTTTCATTCGCTGATCGTGAGCGACCTTCGGTCACCGATTCTTTTTTTCTGATAAATCCTTATTTCAATTCATTATTCGTCTAACCGAGAGTTCGGAGGATTGTATGTCTGCACCTGTTGCTGCTGAAAATACCTTTAACGCCTGGGCCGCTGCCGGCCCGAACCAGCCACTCGAAGCGTTTGCTTTCGACGCCGGCCCGATTGGCGACGAAGAAATTGAAGTCGCCATTGATTATTGCGGCGTTTGCCATTCGGATCTGTCGATGCTTAATAATGACTGGGGCATCACGCAGTATCCGTTTGTTCCTGGCCATGAAGTGGTCGGCAAAATCGTCAAAATTGGTAATCATGCGCAGAACAAAGGGCTAAAAGTCGGCCAGATTGTCGGCGTGGGCTGGAACCGTGGCAGCTGTATGCACTGTCACCCTTGTATGTCCGGCGATCAGCACCTTTGTCATGACGTGGAAGCCACCATCATCGGCCATCACGGCGGTTTCGCGGACAAGATCCGCAGCCACTGGGCGTGGGCTATTCCGCTGCCGGAAGGCGTGGATATCACCAGCGCCGGTCCGTTGTTCTGTGGCGGTATTACCGTCTTCAACCCGCTGTTGCAGTTTGGCGTGCTGCCGACTCACCGCGTTGGCGTGATTGGCATCGGCGGTTTAGGCCACATGGCGCTGCGTTTCCTGAATGCCTGGGGCTGCGAAGTCACTGCGTTTACGTCATCGATGGCGAAACGTGACGAAGCGGTTTCACTCGGTGCGCACCGCGTTATTGCTACCCGTGACAGTGATGAACTGAAGAAAATCGCCGGTCAGCTGGACTTCATTATGGTCACCGCCAATGCCTCGCTGGACTGGGACGCCATTATTGGCGCGCTGGCACCGAAAGGCCGTCTGCACTTTGTCGGCGTGGTGCCGGAAGCGGTACCGCTGCATGTGATGGCGCTGATCAGCAAACAGGCTGAGGTTTCCGGTTCACCGACCGGCTCCCCTTCCCGTCTGGCTGACATGCTGGCGTTCTGCGCCCGTCATGACATCACGCCGCAGGTTGAGCACTTCCCGCTGAGCAAAATCAATGATGCCGTGGAGCATCTGCATGAAGGGAAAGCGCGCTATCGCGTGGTGCTGGATATGAACGCCTAGGCATCTTCCGTGTCTGAATATACGTAGCCTGCTCAGCAAGATGCCGTTTCGTTTACTAGACTTAACGTCAATCCCTACACGGTGCCCGTCCTCTGCGGCGGGTACTCTGCCCTGAAAGGAGAAACTCATGGCAACGCAACCCATCATCAAACTTCACGATGGCAATCTGATGCCTCAGTTAGGACTTGGCGTATGGAAAGCCAGTAATCAGGAAGCCACCAGCGCGGTGAAAACGGCGATCGAAACCGGTTATCGTCATATTGATACCGCCGCCATCTACAAAAATGAGGAAGGCGTCGGCGAAGCAATTGCCGCCAATCTGGTGCCTCGCGAAGAGCTGTTTATCACCACCAAACTGTGGAATGACGATCAGCTGAACGCACCACAGGCGCTGGAAACCAGCCTTAAAAAGCTGAAAACTGATTATGTCGATTTATACCTGATCCACTGGCCGCAACCGGCTCAGGGGCATTACGTCGATGCCTGGAAAGCGCTGCTGAAACTGAAAGAACAAGGTCTGGCGAAAAGCATCGGCGTGTGTAATTTCCCGCTGCAACATTTGCAGAAGCTGAAAGATGAAACCGGCATTTTCCCTGTCGTGAATCAGATTGAGCTTCACCCGCTGATGCAACAGCGCCAGCTGCATGCCTGGAACGCCACACACACCATCGCCACCGAATCCTGGAGCCCGCTGGCACAGGGCGGCGAAGGCGTGTTTGATCAGCCGCTGATCCAGAAACTGGCGGAAAAATACGACAAGACGCCTGCGCAGATTGTTATCCGCTGGCACTTAGATAACGGGCTGATTGTTATCCCGAAATCGGTAACACCAAAACGCATCCGCGAAAACTTCGACGTGTTTGATTTCAAACTGGAGAAGGAAGAACTGGCGGAAGTCACCAAGCTGGATAAAGAGCAGCGTCTGGGGCCGGATCCGGAAAAAGATCTGTAAGCCGTTTCAGAGTGCAGAAAAACAAAAACCCGCCCCGGCGGGTTTTTTATTGCGCGAATGACGCTTACATCGAAGGCTGTACCAGCATATTGGCCGCTGAGCCGCGGTCGGCCAGTTCCAGCGCGCCACTGCGGTAGACGAACGGGAAGTGCTCATAAGAAGGCTGATTGAAATACACCAGCAGTTCGACATCGCCATCGACCCAAACGGTATCTTTGAATCCGGCATCTTCCACCAGCGGCGCGGCGCCATTGACGCTTTTCACCAGGAAGGACACCCCTTCAACATGGAACGTCTGCGGTAAATCCGCATGCACCGTCCAGCGTTCCCACGTGCCTTGCTGCGCAGTCAGATCGATACGGTTGATATCCCACAGCGCGCCGTTGATCCCCGGTTCACTGTCGCCTAAGCGCAGGTCACGGGTACGGACGACGTTGCCGGTCAGGATCTGATCGGCCAGCAAACGCATCGGCAGATTATCCGTCACCAGCGGCAGCAGGCCGGTCGGTTTCAGGGTCAGCACAATGGTAGAAACCAGAATGCTTGAAGGTTCGAACAGGCCGCGCAGTCTGTCCATCACGCCTGCGGCTTCACCGGCAGTAATCGACACTTCTTCGCCCTGTGACATATCCACCAGCACTTCGCGGCGCTCGCCCGGCCCGAGAGAAAGACGTTTTACCGTCATTGGCGCAGGCAGGAAACCGAGATCGGAACCGACAACGTGGAACGCGCGGTTATCGGTCATGCTCAGTTCGTAACGGCGCGCATTCGAGGCATTGAGTAAACGCAGACGCACCCAGCCACGTGAAACTTCTACGAACGGGCTTTGCACACCGTTCACCAGCATGGTATCGCCAAAGAATCCTCCGGAAGCCGGTGTGTCGTATTGAGGCACGCCGAACCCATCCAGACGCTTGTCCTGAATGATGATCGGGAAATCATCCACGCCGTAATGGTTCGGTAACGGCAGATTTTTGCTGACTTCGTCCTCGACAATCCACATCCCCGCTAAACCGTTATAAACGTGCGGTGCCATGCGGTTCGGGGTATTGGCGTGATACCAGCAGGTCGCCGCCGCCTGACGAATAGGCAATACCGGGGACCAGTCAACGCCCGGCTGCATCAGACGCGCGGCGCCACCGGTTAAGGTGCCCGGTTCAAGCAGACCGCTGACGGTCATAGAAACAGCTTCTGCCAGACGGTTGCTGTAAATCAGTTTTACGTCATCACCGCTGTGTACTTTGACCGTCGGGCCAAGGTACATGCCATTGATGCCCCAGACCGGCGCTTTTGCGCCACCCAGGAATGACCAGTGAGCAGCCTGCAAAGTCAGAAACAGGGGTTGTCCGCGACGCGATTCGAGCAACGGCGGAACGGGCAATACAGGTTGCGAACCACTCGCTTCTGCTTTTAATGGCAGAGCACCTGCGGCAAGAGCCACGCCGGAGGCTTGCAGGAACGAGCGACGACTGAGTGACATATCTTCTCCATGAAAACAAGATCAGGAACTGTGTAGAATCCGCCGCCATCAATGGCAGCGGGAAAAATGGCATCAACTGAATTTTATTTTTTTGCGGCGGCTTCGCGCTGGGCGACTTCGGCATCCAGCTCGGCAATTTTGTCCGCCATGATCTGACGACAGTGCTCGGACAATTCACGCAGGCGCTCTTTGGTATAACCGCTGGTGTCGATTGGCGGCAGCATTTCAACAATCACCAGGCCGTTTGACCAGCGATTTAACTTCACCTTGTTACTGGTGTTCGATACGCAGATCGGCACAATCGGCACACCGGCAGCAATGGCAGCATGGAAAGCGCCGGTTTTGAATGGCATCAGGCCACGGCCACGGCTGCGGGTCCCTTCCGGGAACATCCAGATCGACAGATTCTTTTTCTTAATCTGGGTCACGACCTGAGAAATGGTACCGTGCGCTTTGGCGCGATTATCACGGTCAATCAGCAGGTTGCCCGTCAGCCAGTAAAGCTGACCAAAAAACGGGATCCAGGCCAGGCTTTTCTTGCCGACGGTCACCGTTCCTGGCATGACGACGGACGAAGCCGTCACCATGTCATAATTGTTCTGATGGTTGGCAATATAAATACAGTTGCCGTTATTCACTGCTTCTGCAGGAATACGTTGTTCTACACGAAGGCCAAATACGGGTGCCAGACGACCAAACAGCTTACCGAAAGTCGACACATGTTTCGGGTTCCGCGGACTGAAAAGACAATAAATACAACCAAAAACAGAGACCAGAATCGAGTAAACCACCACGATAATCAGACGCAAAATAAATAACATAACATCCTCTTAAAACTACAGCCGAAGCCGGTAAGAAACCTGTGCAGTTTCGCTCCCTGTGAGGTGAACTATTCTCAAGCCTCATTCAGCAGGGCACAACGGTTTTATTGATACAAATGTAAAATCTTTGCACTGCACAACAGTCTCAGGCCGCTGCAACCCTCTCAAACGATTTCAGGGCACAAATGTGCCCTGTCGGTTAAGAAGTTACAGCCATTTTATTCTTCGCTGTCACCACCACCGGTGCGCACAGGCGCATCGACTTCAACCCGATCGATACGTTGCAGTCCGCGTGGCAGCAGGGTTCCCTTGCGGCCACGTTCAGCACGGAATTTTTGCAAATCTTCCGGACGCAGAACCAGCTTACGTTTACCCACATGCAGGGTAACTGATGTTTGCGGTGGCAACACCAGCAGCCATTGTAGTTTATCTTCACCACTTGCTGCCTGCGCAGAAGGGATTGAAACAATTTTGTTACCTTTGCCTTTCGACAACTGCGGCAAATCAGCCACCGGGAACATCAGCATCCGGCCCGCGGCTGTGATCGACAGCAACATATCATCAGCGCCATGAAGCTCCATTGGCGGGAACGCTTTCGCATTTTCCGGCAAGGTGATCATGGCTTTACCGGCACGGTTGCGCGCCACTAAATCATTGAAGGTACAAACGAAACCGTAACCGGCATCGGAAGCCATCAGTAACTTCTGATCGTCAGCAGCCATCAGCACGTGTTCAATGGTCGCGCCCGGCGGCGGGGTCAGTTTACCGGTCAGTGGTTCACCCTGACCGCGCGCCGATGGCAACGTGGTCGGATCCAGCGCGTAACTGCGCCCGGTGGAATCCATAAACACCACCGGCTGATTGCTCTTGCCTTTCGCGGCAGCACGGAAACTGTCACCGGCTTTGTAGCTCAGGCCGGAAGCATCAATGTCATGACCTTTAGCACTGCGCACCCAGCCAGATTCGGACAACACAATCGTGACAGGCTCAGACGGAATGAAATCGTGCTCGCTCATCGCCTTAGCTTCTTCGCGTTCAGTGATCGGCGAACGACGATCGTCACCAAAGGCTTCGGCGTCAGCCTGAATTTCTTTGCGGATCAGTGTGCTGAGTTTGCGTTCAGAGGCCAGCAGCGCCTGCAGCTGATCGCGCTCTTTCGCCAGTTCATCCTGCTCACCACGGATCTTGGTTTCTTCGAGTTTCGCCAAATGACGTAATTTCAACTCGAGAATCGCTTCTGCCTGAGTATCTGACAGCTCAAAACGCTGCATCAGCACCGGTTTTGGCTCGTCTTCGCTACGGATGATGTGAATGACTTCATCTATATTCAGGAACGCCGTCAGCAAACCTTCGAGGATATGCAGGCGTTTCAGCACTTTATCGAGGCGGTAGTTCAGACGACGGCGTACGGTATCGCGACGATAAACCAGCCATTCGGTCAGAATTTCCAGCAGCCCTTTCACCTGCGGACGGTGATCGAGGCCGATCATATTCATGTTGATGCGGTAGCTGCGTTCCAGATCCGTGGTTGCGAACAGATGATTCATCACCTGATCCAGGTCGATACGGTTAGAGCGCGGAACCACTACCAGACGCGTCGGGTTCTCATGATCGGATTCGTCACGCAGATCTTCGACCATCGGCAGCTTTTTGGCACGCATCTGGTTGGCAATTTGCTCCAGTACTTTCGCACCGGACACCTGATGAGGTAACGCGGTAATCACCGCGCTGCCATCTTCTTTGTGCCAGACCGCACGCATACGCACCGAGCCTTTGCCCGATTCGTACATTTTGCGGATTTCATTGCGTGGCGTAATGATTTCGGCTTCGGTCGGGAAATCTGGCCCCTGAACGAATTCCAGCAAATCTTCCAGCGAGCTGTTCGGTTTTTCCAGCAATGCGACCGCAGCGGCAGCCACTTCACGGATGTTATGCGGCGGAATATCCGTCGCCATCCCGACCGCAATGCCGGTGGTGCCATTGAGCAGAATATTCGGCAGACGCGCAGGCAGCATTTTCGGCTCCTGCATGGTGCCGTCAAAGTTCGGCACGTAATCGACCGTCCCCTGCCCTAATTCACGTAACAGAACGTCGGCATATTTCGACAGACGCGATTCGGTATAACGCATCGCAGCAAATGATTTCGGATCATCCGGCGCACCCCAGTTCCCTTGCCCGTCAACCAGCGGATAACGGTAAGAGAAAGGCTGTGCCATCAGCACCATCGCTTCATAACAGGCGCTGTCGCCGTGCGGATGGTATTTACCCAGCACGTCACCGACGGTACGCGCGGATTTTTTGAATTTGGCGTTATTACTCAGGCCCAGCTCGGACATCGCATAAATAATACGACGCTGTACCGGCTTGAGCCCGTCACCGATAAACGGCAGCGCGCGGTCCATGATGACGTACATGGAATAGTTGAGATAGGCGTTCTCAGTAAACGTGTGCAGGGCTAAACGCTCTGTTCCGTCATGAGTCATTTCGCTCATTGATGTTTAATCCTCAGACCCGTGGCGTTATCGTTTTGGAAATTAAGGAAGCTTGCACCCGCTGGCGCATAATAAGGCGGCGTACACGAGGCAATGATGTCCGCGATAGTACATCATCTGCCGTATGGCTGTCACAGTTGCTGTGTTTATGCCTTCTTTTTAAACAATTATTCCGCAATAAAATGGCTCAATTGCCGTGCTGTTTCTTCCATTATTGCATCTGAGTCAATAGTCTTGTGCGCGATATCACATTTTTCTGCGGGACAGAGTTAAGTACACTACGTGATAACAGCCTGACCACCAGAATTCTATTTAAGGGAACTCCATGAGCAATATCCTGATTATCAATGCCGGCAAAACATTTGCCCATTCCAAAGGCGCACTGAACAACAGCCTGACTGAAGTCGCAACCAGCTTCCTGCGTGATAAAGGCCACGACGTGCGTGTGACCGTGCTGGAAGACGGTTATGACGTGCAAACCGAAATCGAAAGCTATCTGTGGGCAGATGCCATTATTTATCAGCAACCGGGCTGGTGGATGGGGATGCCATGGACGCTGAAAAAATACATCGATGAAGTGTTCACTGAAGGCCACGGCAAACTGTACGCCAGCGATGGACGTACCCGTTCTGATGAATCGAAAAAATACGGTTCCGGTGGCCTGCTGCATGGCAAGTGCTACATGCTGTCAGTAACCTGGAACGCACCTCTGGAAGCGTTCGAAGATAAAGAACAGTTCTTCCACGGCGTTGGCGTTGACGGCGTTTATCTGGCACAACACAAGGCCAACCAGTTTGTCGGCCTCGATACGCTGCCGACCTTTATGTGTAACGACGTGATTAAACAGCCTGATGTAGAAGGTGATTTTGCGCGCTACCGTGCTCACCTTGAAAATGTATTCGGTCAGGCTTAAGGTTTAGGGTCACCCGGGAAAGAGGTTTTTTATGATCACTGTTATTGCTGAAATCAAAGTAAAACCAGGCCGTCGCGATTCGGTTATGGAAAAAATCATCGCCCTGCTGCCGGACGTTCAGGCTGAAAAAGGCTGCCACCGTTACGAGCCTTACGTTGACTTCAACGGGCAGATCCCGTGGCGTAAAACCGTACCTGATTCCATCTTTATGCTGGAAGACTGGGAAAGCCTGGCGCATCTCGAAGCGCATCAGCAGGCTGAACATATGGACAAGCACCGCGAAAACATCAAAGCCGACGTGCTGGATGTGGTGATCCATATTATTGAGAAAGCGTAGTCGTAAGACCTGCGCAGTTCAGAAAACAAAAATGCCGGAGCTGTGAAGCGTCCGGCATTTTTTATGGGTGCAGCGAAATGAAAAGGATCAGACGTCCAGTTCGGCAGTGTCGCCTTTTTCCTGCAACCAGTTACGGCGATCTTCTGAACGCTTCTTGGCCAGCAACATATCCATCATGCGCAGCGTCTGATCGATATCCTCTTCATCGATTGTCAGCTGTACCAGGCGACGGGTATTCGGATCCAGCGTGGTTTCGCGCAGTTGGAGCGGGTTCATTTCACCCAGACCTTTAAAGCGCTGTACGTTCGGTTTGCCTTTCTTGCGTTTCAGCTGATCCAGCACGCCTTCTTTTTCCTGCTCATCCAGCGCGTAGAACACTTCTTTGCCCAGATCGATACGGTATAAAGGCGGCATCGCCACATACACATGACCGCCGCGCACCAGGGACCGGAAGTGACGGACAAACAATGCGCACAGCAGCGTGGCGATATGTAAGCCGTCGGAGTCCGCATCCGCAAGGATACAGATTTTGCCGTAACGCAGCTGGGTCAGATCTTCGCTGTCCGGATCGATACCGATCGCCACGGAAATGTCATGCACTTCCTGCGAAGCCAGCACTTCATCAGAAGAGACTTCCCACGTGTTTAAGATCTTACCTTTGAGCGGCATGATCGCCTGATATTCACGATCACGTGCCTGTTTGGCAGAACCGCCCGCGGAATCCCCTTCCACCAGGAAAAGTTCGGTCATGTTCAGATCCTGCGAGGTACAGTCTGCCAGTTTGCCCGGCAGCGCAGGGCCGCTGGTCAGTTTCTTACGCACGACTTTTTTCGCTGCGCGCAGACGACGCTGAGCGCTGGAAATGCACAGTTCAGCCAGCTGTTCTGCCGCCTGAACGTTCTGGTTCAGCCACAGACTGAACGCATCTTTCACTACGCCGGAAACAAACGCTGCACACTGGCGCGAAGACAGACGTTCTTTGGTCTGACCGGCGAATTGCGGATCCTGCATTTTCACTGACAGCACATAGGCGCAGCGTTCCCAGATATCTTCAGCAGACAGTTTCACGCCGCGCGGCAGGATATTGCGGAACTCGCAGAACTCACGCATGGCGTCGAGCAGCCCCTGACGCAGACCGTTGACGTGCGTACCGCCCTGCATGGTCGGGATCAGGTTGACATAGCTTTCAGTCAGCAGTTCGCCGCCTTCCGGCAGCCACAACAGCGCCCAGTCTACGGCTTCCGTATCACCGGCAAAATTACCGACAAAGGCTTTTTCAGGCAGTGTGATCAGGCCGTTGACGGCTTCCATCAGGTAGTCAGTCAGACCGTCTTCATAACACCAGCGTTGCTCGGTGTTATTCACTTTGTCTTTGAACAGAATTTCTACGCCAGGACACAGTACGGCTTTGGCTTTCAGCAAATGGCTGAGGCGGCTGACCGAAAAACGCGGGCTGTCGAAGAAGCTGCCATCTGGCCAGAAATGTACGCTGGTTCCGGTATTGCGTTTACCGCAGGTGCCGGTCACGTGCAAATCCTGTACTTTATCGCCGTTTTCAAACGCCATTTCATACACTTCGCCGCCGCGTTTTACCGCCACTTCGACGCGTTTAGACAAGGCGTTGACCACCGAGATCCCTACGCCGTGCAGGCCGCCGGAAAACTGGTAGTTTTTATTCGAGAATTTACCGCCTGCGTGCAGACGGCAGAAAATCAGTTCAACTGCCGGGACGCCTTCTTCTGCGTGGATATCCACGGGCATACCACGGCCATCATCGATGACTTCCAGAGACTGGTCTTCGTGAAGGATCACTTCGATGCGTTTCGCGTGACCGGCTAATGCCTCATCCACGCTGTTATCAATAACTTCCTGGCCGAGATGGTTTGGCCGGGTGGTATCGGTATACATGCCCGGACGGCGGCGCACCGGTTCGAGTCCGCTGAGGACCTCTATGGAATCCGCGTTATAAGTTGATTGGCTCATCGTTGATTATTCGTGGCTCATAGGTTTGTGGGCTAACGATACAGTATTTGGGCGGGTATCAGCACTGGCAGCAAGCAGACGCGATTAATCCGGGGATAAAATCACCCTGACGATGTTAGTCTGCGGCCAGCTCAAGGAAATCTACAATCGGCGAAAAATAACGTTCAAAGCCGACAAATGCATGATTTCCTTCGGGTTCGACCGTCTGGCGACAGGTGGTGTAATACGCCACAGCCTGACGGTAATCGAGAATTTCATCGCCCGTTTGCTGCAGCAACCAGAGTAAATCCGGTGACTCCAGCGGTTCGACCTGCATCACTTTCAGATCGTAAACGTGGCGTGACTCTAACACATATTGTTGTCCGGTGTAGGGGTTCTCGTTTTGCCCGAGGAAGTCGATCAGCAGCTCATACGGCTTCACCGCAGGGTTCACCACCACCGCAGGCACGGCAAAACATTGCGACAACCAGGTCGCGTAATACCCGCCCAGCGACGAGCCGACAATCCCCAGTTTTTTACCCGCATTGCTGATCACCAGACTCTCAAGTTGTTCGGCCGCATCGGCCGGATAAGGCGGTAACTGCGGGACAACCATATCAATATGGGGATGATTGACCGCCAGCCAGTTTTTCAACGCCGTCGCTTTCGCCGAGTTGGGAGAACTGTTGAATCCGTGCAGGTAAAGTAAGGTGTTCATTCGTAGCCGTCCGACTCCGTGTCAGGATGAAACTCGCTGGTTTCCAGACGGAAGACTTCAGTCTCCACGCGGCCATCCGGATACAAATCGAGATAGCGCCAGCCCGGCGCAACAGTATCAATCGTGAAATTCGTGCAATGCGGTTTGAACTGTACGCAGGTTGACGGCGTCGCGTAAAGACGACGGCCATACCAGTCGAGATCCAGCTCCTGATGAATATGTCCGCACAAAAGCGTATTCACTTTCGGGTAATTCACCAGCGTGTTCGCCAGCATATGCGCATTGCGCAGGCTGTGCTGATCCAGCCACGTACAGCCGGAAGGCAGCGGATGATGATGGAGCATCAGCAATGTAAAACGATCCGGATAAGCATCCAGGCAGCGCACCAGCCATTCCAGCTGATATTCGCTCAGCTCGCCGTGAGGCACGCCGAAGACCTGTGTATCGAGCAGGACAATCTGCCAGTGTTCACCGAGAAGAACATGCTTGGAAGGGCTAATACCCGCATCCTGCAAGGCATTGACCATCGCCGGCTGGAAATCATGGTTGCCGGGCAGCCAGACGCAAGGCGCCGTCAGTTCACAGATGCCGCGCGCAAACTGATGGTAGGCTTCCACGGACTGATCCTGCGCCAGGTCACCGGTTGCCGCGATAATATCGACGTCGCGCTGCTGGGCTTTGATAGCGTCCAGCACTGCGCGATAGCTGTTAAACGTATTCACGCCTAACAACGTTTCATCTTCACCGGCAAAGAGATGGGTATCAGTAATTTGTAGAATCCTGACTTTGGCCCCATTCACCAAAGGCAGTGTAAACAGGCTTTCCAAATCGTTTCCTTTGTTGTTGAAGTCTGTCTAACAAACCGGAATTGCCATCGCTCCATGCGCAAGGCAATAACGCAGCCAGTCCGCCAGGAACTGGTTAATTTGATGCTTTTCATCACGCTGATGCAACTTTTTATTCGGGTAATCATAGCGTGCTTTGAAACGAAAGATCTGCTGACTTGCACACACTTCAGCCACCATCGCATCGTGATACAGGCGAACAGTGAGCGAAGGCAGACTCCAGTAACTGACAGCCGGCGCCGTCTGTTTGATTTCCACCAGCGAGGTATAACGCGTTGATTCGAGGATCGTCAGGCAATACGTCGCGCTACTCACCTGATATGTCACGGTTTCACCAGGCTCATCGGTGCGTGGCATTAAACGGCGCAATTGTGCAAAATTGGTTTCGCACAATCTCATCATTTCAGGGAAATCAGGGGTATAGCGCTTAATCATTAGTTGGCCCACTCTTTTCTCAGGGATTCATGGTGCAGCTGCAGCCATTGCAGGGCAATCACTGACGCTGCATTGTCTATCGCTCCTTCTTCCACCCAGCGGTAAGCCTGTTCGCGGCTGACCACATGTACCCGGATGTCTTCATTCTCTGCTTCCAGACCGTGAATTCCTTCTGCCGTCGTGGCATCGACTTCACCGACCATAATGGAAAGACGCTCGCTGGTTCCGCCCGGACTTGCCAGGTAATTCAGAGCCGGTTTGCAACGCTTCACCACAATGTTCGCTTCCTCGAGTGCTTCGCGGCGGGCGACATCTTCGACTGTCTCGCCCTCTTCAATGATACCGGCGACCATCTCCAGAAGCCAAGGGGTATCACTTGAATCCAGTGCGGGGATACGGATCTGCTCAATCAGCACAACTTCATCCCGTTGCGGATCATAAGGTAATAGTACGGCGGCATGTCCGCGCTCGAAAACTTCGCGCACAACTTCCCCGCTCATTTCCCCATTAAACAGCCGATGGCGAAACCGATATGCAATAATAGAAAAAAAACCTTTATATCGCGTCTCACGTGCAATAATTTCTACATCATCTTTACCGAAAGTAACCGGTGACCGTTTAAATGAAGACATGGAATGTTTCCTTAATGCCTCTTAAAGGTAATTTATCGCCCTTTGAGGTCAATTTGATGAAAATGCGTTAATAATAATCAAGGTTGTTTGTGATAGATTTAGGCTCATTCAGTCGGGAAGGCACGTTAAGCCAACCGCCCCGCTAGCCTGACTCTGCTAGAATCCGCGTCTATTGGTAATTTGACTGCGCCACCATACATAACAACATTGCTGCACAACAAGGAATGCAAATGAAGAAACTGCTCCCCCTTCTCATCGGACTCAGCCTGGGCGGCTTCAGTACGATAAGCCAGGCCGAAAACCTGATGCAGGTCTATCAGCAAGCCAGGACAAGTAATCCGGACCTGCGCAAATCTGCTGCTGACCGGGATGCTGCATTCGAAAAAATCAACGAAAGCCGCAGTCCTTTATTACCGCAACTCGGATTGGGTGCGGATTATGGATATACCAATGGCTACCGTGATGCCAATGGCGTTAACAGCGATGTTGGCAGCGCCAGCCTGCAATTAACGCAGACCATTTTTGATATGTCAAAATGGCGCGCCCTGACTTTGCAGGAAAAAACTGCCGGTATTCAGGATGTGTCATATCAGACTGATCAGCAATCATTGATCCTGAATTCCGCAACGGCTTATTTCAACGTTTTGAGTGCGATCGATTCACTCTCTTATACCGAAGCGCAGAAACAGGCAATTTACCGTCAGCTGGATCAAACCACTCAGCGTTTTAACGTGGGTCTGGTTGCGATTACCGATGTGCAGAACGCCCGTTCACAATACGACACCGTATTGGCTAACGAAGTGACTGCCCGTAATAACCTGGATAACGCACTGGAATCCCTGCGTCAGGTGACAGGTATGTATTATCCGCAACTGTCTTCCCTGAATGTCGACAACTTCAACACCACGCGTCCGCAACCGGTCGCGACGCTGTTGAAAGAAGCAGAAAGCCGCAACCTGAGCTTACTGTCTGCGCGTCTGTCACAGGATCTGGCACGTGAGCAAATCCGTTATGCGGAAACCGGCCACATGCCAACGGTGGATCTGACTGCCTCTACCGGCATCAGCAACACCAAGTATCACGGCGACAAAACCGGTGGTTCTTCAAGCTACCAGGATGCCGATGCGGGCCAGAACAAAATTGGTCTGAGCTTCTCCCTGCCACTGTACAGCGGCGGTTCTGTGACCTCACAGGTCAAACAAGCTCAGTACAACTTCGTTGGCGCCAGCGAACAACTGGAAAGCGCGCACCGCAGCGTTGTTCAGACCGTTCGCTCTTCCTTCAACAACATCTCTGCCTCAATCAGCAGCATCAACGCGTATAAACAAGCCGTTGTTTCTGCTCAGAGTTCTTTAGATGCGATGGAAGCCGGTTATCAGGTGGGTACACGTACCATCGTTGATGTGCTGGATGCGACCACCACCTTGTATAACGCTAAACAACAGCTTTCCAGCGCACGTTACACGTACCTGATCAACCAGCTGAACATCAAGTCAGCGCTGGGTACACTGAACGAAAGCGACCTGCTGGCACTGAACGGTGCTCTGGGTAAACCGGTTCCGACAGCGCCTGATCAGGTTGCGCCTGAAACGCCAGACCAGGATGCAGCGGCAGACGGTTATGGTAACAAAACTGCAGCAGCACCTGCACCACGCGCTCAGCAAGCCAGTGCAACGACCTCTGCTAATACCACCAGGAAAAGCGGCAATCCTTTCCAGAACTGATCCTGAAAAGTCCCTCCGCATTTTCCCTAAGGCAGCCTGAAAAGGCTGCTTTTTTTTGCCTGTATCACGCCGCTCTGTAAAGTCTCGTAACAATTGCCTGTCGCTGCTTTAACATTAACCAACTTTCCCCTATTCTTAGGCCCTACTGGGAAAGGGCGAAAAAGCCCTACACATGGGATAAGAACGATGAAACGGACACAACAAGTCAACTTAGCTACCTTCCGTAAATCATGGCGTAGCTCTCGAATCACTCCTGTCGCTCTGGCAGTCAGTGCGGTCTTTATGCTGGCCGGCTGCGAGAAAACCGACGAAAATGTTTCTCTGTATCAGAATGCGGACGACTGCTCGAAAGCCAATCCGTCCGGCAGCGCACAATGTGTCGCCGCTTATGATGCTGCTAAACAGGAAGCCGCTAAAACCGCGCCAAAATATGCCAGCCGTGAAGACTGTATCGCTGAATTTGGCGAAGGCCAGTGTACTCAGGCTCCGGCTCAGGCGGGCGTGGCCACGGCTGAAAACCAGAGCAGCGGCGGCAGCATGTGGATGCCACTGATGGCGGGCTACATGATGGGACGCATGATGGGCGGCGGCGGCTACGCGCAACAGCCTCTGTTCAGCTCAAAAAATCCGGCCAGCCCGGCGAACGGCAAATTCGTCGATGCGACCGGTAAAAACTACGGCCCTGCCACTGCGGGCGGACGTACCATGAACGTACCGAAAACAGCGATGGCACCAAAACCTGCCGTCACCAACACCATCACCCGTGGCGGTTTCGGCGACAGCGTAGCCAAACAAACCTCGATGCAGCGCAGCTCTACCGCAGCGACACGCAGCCCTGGCCGCAGCATGGGTGGCTAAGAGAATCAGATGAAACGTTTAGCCATTAATGAGCGTCCGGACTGGCGCGAAAAAGCCACGGAGTTTGGCTTCAACTTTCACACCATGTATGGCGAGCCGTACTGGTGTGAAGATGCGTATTACCAGTTCACACTGGCGCAGATTGAAGAGATCGAAGACGCCACCGCCGACATTCACCAGATGTGCCTGAAAGTGGTTGAGCGCGTGGTGAACGACGACAAACTGATGGCGAAATTCCAGATCCCAAAGCACGTCTGGGACTTTGTCCGCAGTTCATGGCGCACGCAACAACCTTCGCTGTATTCACGTCTGGATCTGGCCTACGACGGTGTCAATCCGCCTAAACTGTTGGAAAATAACGCCGACACGCCGACATCTTTGTACGAAGCGGCCTTCTTCCAGTGGCTGTGGCTGGAAGATCAAATCGCGGCTGGCAACCTGACTCAGGACGCTGACCAGTACAACAGTTTGCAGGAAAAGCTCATTGAGCGTTTTGCTGAGCTGAAAAATCAGCACGGTTTTTCGCTGCTGCACATCGCCTGCTGCCAGGACACTGAAGAAGATCGCGGTACGGTGCAATATTTGCAGGACTGCGCGCTGGAAGCTGAACTGGCCAGTGAATTCCTGTTCATCGAGGAAATCGGTCTGGGCGAACGCGGACAATTCACTGACACGCAGGATCAGGTGATTTCTAACCTGTTCAAGCTATATCCGTGGGAATTCATGTTCCGCGAAGTGTTTGCCACCAAACTGGAAGACGCGGGTGTCCGCTGGCTGGAACCGGCCTGGAAAGCGATTCTGTCGAATAAAGCCCTGCTTCCGTTGCTGTGGGAAATGTTCCCGGATCACCCGAATCTGTTACCGGCTTATTTCGCCGAAGACCCGCATCCGGAGCTGGATCACTACGTTGTGAAACCGCTGTTTTCACGCGAAGGCGCTAACATCAAAGTGATCGAAAAAGGTCAGGAAGTGGCGAGCGTTGAAGGCCCATATGGCGCTGAAGGCATGATTGTGCAGCAGTTCCATCCGTTGCCGGTGTTTGAAGGCAGTTACACGCTGATCGGCAGCTGGCTGGTCAACGATCAGCCTTGCGGGATCGGCATCCGTGAAGATAAAGCGCTGATCACGCAGGATCTGTCACGTTTTTATCCGCATACCATTGTCGGATAAAAAAACTAAAAAAGGATAATGAGATTTTTCATTATCCTTTTTATTTACCGGATTACCCAACCTGAACGGAAAGCATAGAAAGCGATCCCATCACGATCCCGTCCGTTGGCTGTGTGATCGGTTCTGTACCATCCCACGCGCCTAAAACATATAACAATGGCAGATAGTGATCCGGAGACGGATTCGATAACGCGCCGCCCTCATGTTCCATAAACTTCACCAGAGGATGATCTTTAGCCTCGCCCTTCCAGCTCAGGTTATCTTTCACATATTTCTCAAACGCAATCGCCCACGGATACGGCTCGCCGTTACCATCCCATTTCACCATGCGCAGGTTGTGCACCACGTTTCCGCTGGCGACAATCATCACCCCTTCGTCACGCAGAACAGCCAGTTTCTTGCCTAACTCATAGTGATATTCCGGCGGTTGCGTTCCGTCGATACTCAGCTGAATAACCGGAATATCGGCATCCGGATACATCTTGATCAGCACGCCCCAGGTCCCGTGGTCAAAACCCCACTCGCTGGTGTCGGCCATCACATTCACCGGGCTGAGCAATTCCTGAACCCGTTTCGCCAGAGCCGGTGAACCCGGTGCCGGATAACGTTTATCAAACAACGCCTGCGGGAACCCGCCAAAGTCATGAATAGTGCGCGGATTCTCCATCGCCGTTACCGCCGTGCCGCGGGTGAACCAGTGAGCAGAAACTGCCAGAATCGCTTTTGGCCGTGGTAATGATTCGCCCAGCGCATGCCAGGCACGGGTATAAGTGTTATCTTCCAGCACGTTCATCGGGCTGCCGTGGCCTAAGAAAAGTGCGGGCATACGTTGAGTTGTCATCATAAATTCCTTACCGCAAATAAAAGTGAGCGGGCTGTTAAGCAGCCTCCGCAAGATGTGATTACGGTACTCTTTTTGATTGCGGGTTACAGCCGGATAACCGTGAAGGAGATGTTCAATAAATTTGATGAGACAAATCAAAAGAAGATGATGAAAAATTGTGCTAAAGACAAATTGCAGGATTCAAAAGCAAAAGGCCGCATAAGCGGCCTTTTTGTTACGCACGATCAGTGTTGATTCAGCTTGCCTGACGGGTCTGCGCCTGACGATAAGCCACCAGATCGGCGATGGTCACGACCGGCATATTATGCTGACGGGCAAAGACAATCACTTCAGGCGCGTGCGCCATGGTGCCATCGTCATTGGTCAGTTCACACAACACGCCGAAAGGCTTCAGGCCTGCCAGTGTCGCCAGATCGATAGACGCTTCAGTGTGACCGCCACGGGTCAGCACGCCACCGGCCTGTGCGCGCAGCGGGAAGATATGCCCCGGGCGGTTAAGGTCAGAAGGTTTTGCGCCGTCTTTGATTGCCGCACGGATAGTGGTGATGCGGTCAGCCGCAGAAACACCGGTAGTCACGCCTTCAACCGCTTCGATAGTCACGGTAAACGGCGTCTGGAACGGGCTGGAGTTGTTCTCAACCATCATTGGCAAATCCAGCTTTTTACGGCTGTCTTCATTCATGGTGAGGCACACAATTCCGCTGCCGTGACGAATGGTCAGCGCCATTTGCTCAACGGTCATGTTTTCAGCGGCAAAAATTAAATCGCCTTCGTTTTCACGATCTTCGTCATCCAGTACTAACACACCAACACCGTTACGCATGGCGTCAAGAGCACGCTCAACACGTTCAGTTGATGTACCGAATTCGGAAAGTAGGGTCTGATTCATGGTAAAAATAACCTCATGTTCTGTATGTGGATTACCAGAATCAGGGCGTCTTGAGGAGGCTAGCTGAAGCAGCCGTATGGCGTGCTACAGTTATAAAAAATAACGCAGCGGGCAATACTGTGCCCGGCTTGAATCGTTACTCTCTCCCATCCGGACTTTAACCGTCGGCCCCGGAATTACACCGGATCTGCTGACCTCTAACCCCGAAGGATTGAGCGCTCGCGGGCTTCCACATGGAAGGGATTATGGTCCTTCCGATATTCCGTGGTTTACCGCCGGTGGGGACTTTCACCCCGCCCTGAGAATAAGCAAAACAACTATAGCGCCAATAAATGTACAGGGCAATCCTGCGGATTGGCCAATTAGTGCCCCTGAAGGTTTATAGAAACGGCGTCAGCGATTACACTAAGGAAAAGCACCTCCTTCGAGAAAAGGAATAATCATGATTGACCCGAAAAAAATTGAACAAATTGCCCGCCAGGTTCACGAATCTATGCCTAAAGGGATACGTGAGTTTGGTGAAGATGCCGAAAAGAAAATCCGCCAGGTATTACAGGCGCAGTTCAGCCGTATGGATTTAGTCAATCGCGAAGAGTTTGACGTGCAGACGCAAGTTTTACTGCGCACCCGCGAAAAGCTGGCCGTACTGGAACAACGTCTCGCAGCGCTGGAAGGCAAACAAGCTGAAGCGGAAAAACCACAAGATCCGGCCTGATTTGCATGAGTTACGCGGATTGCTGAAGTAGAAACAGAAAAGGCCTGCTAACCAGGCCTTTTTGCTGTGTACAGTACGGCTTATTGTGTATTGAGTACCGTTTTAGCGCGGGGCAATAACAGCGAAAGCGCAGCAAATACCACCACGGCATACAATGCTTTCCAGCCGACCATCGCCAGTAATCCGCAGCACAACACGGCACCCAGCATCGCCATCCATTTTGAACGCCCTTTCAAAAGTCGCGTCCCCGCCAGCATACAGAGCAGGTATATCAGGATGAAAATCCCGTTGGCATAAGTGATCAGCGCGCCCAATGGCAGATGCAGCCAGTAAATCAGCAGGGTAAACAGCATACAACTGCCGACCACCAGATTGAGCGCCGCGACCGGCACCTGCTGAGACGAGAGCTGCGCCAGCTTACTTTGCGGCTTGAGCTGAGCCTGCGACCACACCAGCCGGGCAAAGCTTTGGGTATAAATATTCACGCTGGCAAAACACGCCAGATAGCCAATGATGCAGGCCACCCACAGTGCTTTTTGCCCGAACAGTTGCACGACGATGCCGGGGAGAGAAGCCCCCGCTTCCCGCCCTTCTCCCCAGGCATGGAATTTCAGCACAGCGACCGTACAACCCCAGTACACGGCGCCCGCCACCAGCATGCCAATCAGCAGCGCACGCGGAAAATCCCGTTCCGGATTGCGGAACTCTGTCGCCAGATGGGCAAACGCTTCAAGCCCGACAAAGCACCAGAACATTACTGCCAGTGCATCGAACAGGTTTGCGGGTGAAACGTCACGTATCGCAGGCAATGGGATTTCAGGCAGGGAAATTCCCCCTTTCCACCAGATAGCAATCACCAGCGCGATGACCAGCAAAGCGATCAGCGTCTGGATATTGGCGCTCGAACCGGCACTGCGTGTACCGAGAAACCAGATAACCAGCAACGTACCGAGCTGAACCAGCAGAAGATTTTCGCTGCTCCAGCCGAATGCCGCCTGCCAGAATCCGGCCGCGATATGCAGCGCGGCGGGTAAGCCGACCGGGATCACGGACAGGAATAACCAGCCGGTGACTCGCGCCATGTGGGGGCCAAAAGCTTTGCCGACAAAATGCGCCGCCCCGCCTGCGCTGGGGAAATGGCGTCCGAGTGCGGCAAAACCGATGGCAATAGGAAACACCAGCAGGATAAGCACCGGCCACGCCCACAGGCTGTCATTTTGCGCCAGTTGCGCCGCCAGCGCGGGCACCGCGAAAACACCCGTTCCCAGCAGCGACGTAGATAACAGCCCGACGCCCTGTGCCAGGCTTAACTCCTGTTTTAATCCGCTCACAACGTTAATCCGCCCACAGCAAAGTCACTTCCGTTTAGTGTTATTGACGACATCATCAAAAAGAAAAAGGGCTTATCAGATAAGCCCTTTCATGCAAATAAACGATGTGGAAATCAGTCCTGAGCTTTAATCTGATTGATGATTTTGGTAGTGGACAAACCATCTTCAAAATTCAGCACACGCACTTCACCGCCATTCGCCCAGACTTCCTGACAACCGGCGATTTGCTCAGGCTTATAGTCACCGCCTTTCACCAGCAGATCAGGCAAGATCCCGGCGATCAAACGCTGCGGCGTGTCTTCATCAAAAGAAACCACCCAGTCGACCGCACCCAGAGCGCCCAGCACGATCATGCGGTTTTGCAGCGCATTCACCGGACGGGTTTCGCCTTTCAGACGCTTGGTCGAGGCATCGCTGTTAACGGCAACAATCAGACGGTCGCCGAGTTTGCGGGCATTCGCCAGATAAGAAACATGTCCCGCGTGGAGGATGTCAAAGATGCCATTGGTCATTACGACTTTTTCGCCGCGCTGACGGGCCATCGCCACAGCCGCTTTCAGTTGCTCTTCATTCATCACGCCAAAGCCGACGTCTGAACGCCCGCCGATAGCATTTTCCAGCTCAACCGGAGAAACCGTAGACGTACCCAGTTTACCGACCACAACACCGGCGGCGGCGTTGGCCAGGAAGCAGGACTCTTCCAGAGTATTCCCGGCGGCAAGCGCCGCGGCAAGCGTACCGATCACCGTGTCACCGGCACCAGTCACGTCATACACTTCCTGCGCCTGCGTTGGCATATGGAAAGGCGCTTTGCCTGGCTGCAACAGCGTCATACCGTGTTCAGAACGGGTCACCAGCAACGCAGAAAGCTCGAAATCAGCAATCAGTTGCATACCGCGCGTGACGATTTCATCTTCGTTTTTGCAACGACCGACAACGGCTTCGAATTCGGACAGATTTGGCGTCAGCAATGTCGCACCGCGATAACGTTCGAAATCAGAACCTTTAGGATCCACCAGCACCGGCACACCGGCTTTTCTCGCCAGCTGGATCATTTTCTGCACTTCCGTCAGCGCGCCTTTGGCGTAGTCAGACAGCACCAGCGCGCCACTTTGCGGCAAGGCTTGTTCGATTTTGGTCAGCATCGGCTGGAGATCCACGCCTTCAAAACCTTCTTCAAAGTCGAGGCGGATCAGCTGCTGGTTACGGGACAAAATACGCAATTTGGTGATGGTCGGATGCGAGGGCAACGCCACGAAATCGCAGTTTACTTTCACTTCCGCCAGACGTTCGCTTAGCGCACGTGCCGCGTCATCCACGCCGGTCAGGCCGATCAGACGCGAAGAAGCACCGAGAGACGAAATGTTCATCGCCACGTTTGCCGCGCCGCCTGGACGTTCCTCGATAGTATTCACCTTCACGACCGGTACCGGCGCTTCCGGAGAAATACGGTTGGTCGGGCCATACCAGTAGCGGTCTAACATTACGTCACCGACCACCAGCACACCGGCACGGTGGAAATCAGGCAAAGTCACTTTCATCCCAAGACTCCAAAACAGATAAATCAAATCGGGTAAACACAATGCGCCGGATAATATCACAAGCGCCTGTTACCCGAATAAAAACCCTCAGCCCAGCCACTTCGCCCAGCTGGCGCGGATTTGTGCGCGTTCTGCCGCAAAGCTGTCTGCGGCCACTTTTCCGCTATGTTCCTGTAAAGCGAGGTGATGAATTTCGTCGCGCAGCGTGACATAAGCCTGCGTCAGATTTCGTGCCTCGTCTTCCGGCATGATGTCGTGTTGCGCCATCAGCTCGAATATCCTCACATTATCGGACCAGCGGGTCAGCTTTGGCTCGTCATGAGCAAAGCGTAAGACCAGATATTGTGCAATGAATTCAATATCGGTGATGCCACCCGGATCGGCTTTCAGATCAAACTGGTCAGCCTTTTTACTGCCGAGATGGGCATACATTTTCTCGCGCATCTCGCGCACTTCTTTGCGCAACCCGTCGTCATCACGCTGGCGACATAAAATATCGCGGCGCGTGGCGTTAAATTGCTGCGTCAGTTGCGGATCGCCGTAAACCACGCGAGCGCGCACCAGCGCCTGATGTTCCCACGTCCAGGCTTCATTGGCCTGATAATCGGCAAACGCTTCGATGGTACTGACCAGCATACCGGACGCGCCGGAAGGCCGCAGACGCGCATCAACTTCATAAAGAATGCCCGACGATGTGCGCGTGCTGAATAAATGCATAATGCGTTGCGCCAGCCGCAGATAAAACTGACGGCCGTCGATGACGCGCTCGCCGTCGGTCATGACTTCCGGCGCGCAATCGAGCAGGAAGACCAGATCCAGATCGGAACTGTAACCCAGCTCCCAGCCGCCAAGTTTGCCGTAACCAATGACGGCAAAACCACGGCCTTCACGGTGCTGAAGATGCGTCGGCTGACCGTATTTCGCGACCATCTGTTCCCACGCCTGCTGCACCACCACGTCGAGAATGGCTTCGGCGAGATAGGTTAAATGGTCGCTGACTTTCATCACCGGCAGCGCCCCGGAAATATCTCCGGCGGCAATACGCAGGTGCTGCGCCTGCTTAAACTGCCGCACGGCTTCAAGCTGCTGCTCTTCATCTTCTGTCGGCACGCGCATCAGATACTGACGCAGTTCATCGCGATAGGCGGTCAGTTCGATCGGCTGATACAACGTACGCGGATCGAGCAGTTCATCGAGCAATAAAGGATGGCGGGCCAGCTGCGTCGCGACCATCGGTGACGCGGCACACAGGCGGATTAACTGTTTGAGCGCACCGGGATATTCCACCAGCAGCTCGATATAAGTGGTCCGCGTGACGATGTTGAGCAGCAGTTGCATCAGGCGCTGAAGTGTCACATCGGCATTTTTATAGGTACACACCTGCGCCAGCAGACGCGGCATCAGTAAATCGAGTTGCTCACGTCCGCGCGGTCCGATAGTGCGCTTATCGACATCACGACGAAACTCGGCAATCTGCTGCAAAACATGACGCTGCGCGTTTTCATCGAGCAGTGGAACCAGAGGCGCCAGTTCGGCAGGCTCCAGCAAATCAATCCACAAACTGCTGAATTGCGCCTGTTGCTGATCGTCTTCAGAGTCAGGCGTGTCATCGCCAATCAAATCATTAAACACCGCACGCACGGCCTGCATGTGAGCATTCACTGCATCCAGAAGTTGTGGCCAGTCGGCATAATCCATGCCCCAGGCCAGACGCGCCTGATTCAGTTCATCGGAAGGCAAAGTCTGCGTCTGTTCGTCCGCTATAGCCTGCAACAGATTTTCCAGGCGACGCAGGAACAGATAACTGCTGCGCAGTTGCAACACCTGCTCGACCGGCAGGATGCTCAGATTTTCCAGCGCCTGCAACGTCGGCAGCAATGCACGCTGCTGCAATGCCGGTTCACGCCCGCCGCGGATAAGCTGGAAGACCTGCACGATAAATTCAATTTCGCGGATGCCGCCTGCGCCGAGTTTAATGTTGTCTTTCAACCCCCGGCGACGGACTTCACGGGCGATCATCCCTTTCATATTACGTAATGACTGGATCACGCTGAAATCGATGTAACGGCGGAACACAAAAGGCATCAACATTTTGCGCAGTTCCTGACTGCTGATATCTTCCGCGCCGCCCATCAGCCGCGCCTTCACCATCGCGTAACGTTCCCAGTCGCGCCCCTGTTCCTGATAATAATCTTCCAGCGCCGGGAAACTCATCACCAGCGGACCGCTGTCACCAAACGGACGCAGACGCATATCGACACGGTAAACAAAACCGTCGATGGTCGGCTGATCCAGCGCTTTGATCAGCCGCTGTCCAAGGCGGGTAAAGAACTGGGCATTATCCAGTTCGCGTCGCCCGCCGCGGGTCTGACCGTTTTCCGGATAAGCAAAAATCAGGTCGATATCCGAAGAGAAATTCAGCTCCCCGCCGCCGAGTTTACCCATCCCGAGGATCAGCATTCTTTGCGGTTCGCCAGCAGCATTGACCGGCGTACCAAACTCCCGACAGCAAGCGTCGTAAAGCCAGTCGCGGGCACTGACGATCAGCAGTTCAGCCAGTTCACTCAGCTGATGAAGCGTGTCTTTTGCTTCGCTGGTTTGTGCCGATTGCGACCAGGCGATACGGGTGAGAATACGGCGACGGAACAAACGCAGCGCTTTCATTAGCCCGTTTTCATCCGTCACACCGGTCAGTGCTTCTTCAAGCCACGGGCGATAAAGCTGCCATTCCTGGGACTGAGGCGGGGTTTCATTGATTTCATGCCACCACTGGCCAAACGCCAGCAAACTGTCCGCGACGAATTCACTGCTGGTTAATACGGCCAGCTGTTGATCATCGGGAAGCGGGAGGTTTTCAGGATGTTCACGCCAGCGCTCAAGCAGACTCTGAGCATGACTTTGCAAAACAGAAGAGAGTGGCAACATGAAATCAGATTCCTTGCAAAAAAAAGCCCGGGCTATTGGCCCAGGCTTATCAGTCAATTAACGAGGTTGTCCGTTTAACCAGAATGCATCCATCATTACCGCATGAGAACGGGCGGAATCCTCCCAGGCGTGTTGCTGCTGCACGATAGCCTGTTGCAGATCGGCCCAGCCCGCAATGTACGCGGCAACGTCTTTTTCAGGATAAGCACCGCCCAGCAAATGGAAGGTGATGATCTGACGTTTCAGACGCGCCAGCTGGTCGCGGTAGCCTTCTTCGGTCAGCGGCTGTGCAAACGCCTCTTTCAGATCAGCAGCGGTACGACCCAGCATGATGTCGGCGAAGCGTTTGA
The DNA here is from genome assembly GCA_018251075.1 of Metardaris cosinga cedra. Classification (NCBI taxonomy): domain Eukaryota; kingdom Metazoa; phylum Arthropoda; class Insecta; order Lepidoptera; family Hesperiidae; genus Metardaris; species Metardaris cosinga. The sequence goes on along the minus strand of DWRE01000005.1, from coordinate 105,574 downwards.
AAGAACCTTCCAGTTTTTTCGCCGATTTGTCATCAATGAAAGGCGTCCAGCCTGAGGTTGCCAGCCAGGAAGTAAGCACTAACTTGCATTTCAGGTAGCTGGCGCTGTAACAAATTTCCTGTGCATCGGCAGATTTCTGTTCCAGCACTGGCACCAGATCGGTCAGCAGAGTACGCAGTTCAGACGAGGCTTTACGCGGCACCAGCCCGCCAAACAACACCAGCACCTGACGCACAGTTTCCACGGCCTGTAACACGGTCAGACGCGCAGTTTTATCGCCACGCACCCACAGCTCTTCATGATATTGCCAGTGATCCAATGCCAGCTCGAACATAGCGGACATTGCCTGTTCCACGGTCGCTTTCGGCTGGGCTTTAAAAACCGGCAACGGTTTGATTTCACGCGCCGGATTGCCTTTCGCCAGATGATAACCCCGAGCGGCTTTGCTGAATCCGCCCTGACGTAAACCGCCATGCGCGCCAATCTCAGTGGCCAGAGCCAGCAGATCGGCGGTGTTGCCTTTTTTCAGTTCCAGCTCAATTTCTGCCAGTGCTTCAGAAAGCTCACCGGCCACCACTTCACCCTGATCCAGACCCAGCTCAATCTCGCTTTCGCCGTAAGTGATCACCCACTTCTCACGGGTGAAATCGGTACGGAACAGCGGTGCCAGTTCTTTTTGCAGTGCGGCAGGTTTGCAGCCTTCCGGCCAGATATCTTTCGGGAACGCGCTGAGTTTCAGCACCGGTTTTTTCAGCTCGACATTGTATTCAGGGCGCTGATGCAGGCCGCCCACCACTTTCCCGCCGGTTTTAATGGTCATTTCGTACTGATCGTCGAAACCACGGATACGCAGGCCAATATCGTGCGAACGTAAATAGTTTTCCGCAGTCTCAAAATAGATGTTGGTCAGTTTCGAAGGCGCGGTGTGCTCGCTGTTAAATCCAGCGAGTTGCGAAGGTAATTCGGCGATTGCTGCCGGGGTGGCGATAAATTTTAATTCTATTTCTACGGTCATAGGAGTCTTCACACCGATTCTTTGCTGCCAAAAGGGATAAACGCGTCGCTGCAATTCTATCATAAGCACAGCGCGCAAGCCGCATGTTGCGGGATTGTAAGATAGTTCTCATTCCGGTTTATACATTGCGTCGTCACACTGTTGCCCTTACTATCGGTCACCCAACTTTTGGTCTATGAAACCAACTTTTGGACTCTTAATTAGTGCAATGGCCAACAGAGGCGGTTGCCAGAAGACGTATCCTGATTAAACGGATGCACACTTCACGTTCCCTAAATTCACAAAGAAACGATGAAATAATGCAGAAATTACGCCTAATTGGTTTCGCTTTGCTTGGTTTAAGCATCACATGGGGCGCTCACGCTGATGAGAAGCGCTATATCTCCGACGATTTGATCACCTATATCCACAGCGGTCCGGGCAATCAGTATCGCATCGTTGGCACCCTGAATGCCGGTGAAGAAGTCACCCTGCGCAGCGTTAACGACAGTACTAAATATGGTGAGATTGTTGATTCAAAGGGCAAAACGGCCTGGATCCCACTGGATCAGTTAAGCAATGTGCCGAGCCTGCGTACCCGCGTTCCGGATCTGGAACAACAGGTGAAAACGCTGACTGACAAACTGACCAACATTGATTCCAGCTGGAACCAGCGCACTGCGGAAATGCAGAGCAAGGTGTCTTCCAGCGATGGCATTATCAATGGCCTGAAGAAAGAAAATCAGGATTTGAAAAATCAGCTGATCGTGGCGAAGAAGAAAGTTGACGCGGTCAATGTCCAGCTCGACGACAAACAAAGAACCATTATTCTGCAATGGTTTATGTACGGCGGCGGTGTCGCGGGTGTCGGTCTGGTTCTGGGTCTGCTGTTGCCACATCTGATCCCACGTCGCAGGAAGAAAGATCGCTGGATGAGCTAAAAGCTCAACATCCTGATTAACTCCATAAGGCACTTCGGTGCCTTTTCGTGTTTCCATCAATCAGGAAATCTTCAGCCCAACTTTGCTATGATGAACAAAGAGTCCCTTTGGCCTAGTTCAGGAGTTATCGCGTGGAGATTTACCTGGTCGGCGGCGCAGTCCGAGACAGCTTATTAAACCTGCCTGTGTCTGAACACGATTGGGTAGTGGTCGGCGCAACGCCTGAATACATGCTGGAAAACGGCTATCAGCAGGTCGGGAAAGATTTCCCGGTCTTCCTGCATCCCCGCACCCGTGATGAATATGCCCTGGCCCGCACAGAGCGAAAATCAGGTTCCGGTTATAACGGTTTCACCTGTTATGCCGCGCCGGACGTCACGCTGGAACAGGATCTGATGCGACGTGATCTGACCATCAATGCGATCGCTAAAAGCAAAGATGGCGAACTTGTCGACCCCTATCACGGACAGCGCGATATCGAACAGCGCCTGTTGCGTCACGTTTCGGATGCCTTCGGTGAAGATCCGCTGCGTGTGTTGCGTGTCGCCCGTTTTGCCGCGCGATTTGCTCATTTAGGTTTCACCGTCGCTCCGGAAACGCAGACGCTGATGCAGCAGATGGCGGAAAGCGGTGAACTGGAAGCGCTGACACCAGAACGTGTGTGGAAAGAAACCGAAAAAGCCTTGCAGACGCAGGATCCCCAGGTCTATTTCCAGGTGCTGCGTGACTGCGGCGCGCTCAAAGTGCTGTTCCCGGAAATCGATGCGCTGTTTGGCGTTCCGGCACCAGAAAAATGGCATCCGGAAATTGATACCGGTATTCATACGCTGATGACGCTGAAAATCGCCAGCACGCTGACGCCGGAAGTGGATGTGCGTTTCTCTGCGCTTTGCCATGATTTGGGCAAGGCGCTTACCCCGCCGCAATTCTGGCCAGCGCATCACGGCCACGGTCCGGCAGGTGTGAAACTGGTGGAAAATATTTGCCAGCGCCTGAAAGTCCCGACGCATATCCGAGATTTAGCCAAACTGGTGGCGGAGTTTCACGACCTGATCCATACCGTGAACAAGCTGCGTCCGGAAACCCTGTTAAAACTGTTCGACACCATCGACGTGTGGCGTAAACCACAGCGGCTTGAGCAGATGATTATGACCAGTGAAGCCGACGCCCGCGGGCGTACCACCTTTGAAAACAACCCTTATCCTCAAGGTGATTATCTCCGTGAGGCTTTCAAAGTGGCGAACAGCATTACCAATAAAGAAGTGCTGGATGCAGGTTTTCAGGGAATTGAAATCCGCGATGAGCTGAAAAAGCGTCGAACACAAGCTCTGGCAGACTGGAAACAAACGCAGGAAGCGGCGATTTAAACCGCATCAACGATTAAAAAAAGCCCCGTGCGTTCTGCGCCGGGGCTTTTTTTCTCGCCATTATTTCTTGTCGCCAATAAACCGAAAATCAGGCGATAAAGACGAAGTACACCGCGATCGCTACAAAGAAGCGATAGATGGCGAACGGAATAAACGAAATACGTTTAATCACCGCCAGGAAGGTTTTGATAGCAATCAGGGCAACGATAAATGCGCTGATAAAACCGGTAGCGAACATCGGTAAATCAGCCAGCGTCAGGAAGCTGTAGCTCTTATACAGATCCAGCGCTGTCGCGCCCATCATCATCGGCACCGCCAGCAGGAAAGAGAACTCTGATGCCGCAAAACGGCTGATGCCCATTAACATCCCACCGCTGATGGTCGCACCCGAACGGGAGAATCCCGGCCAGAGCGCCAGACACTGGAAAACACCAATCATAAATGCCTGCAGGTAAGTGATGTCATCCACCCCTTCTGCACGCGGTTTTTTCGGTTTCAGCAGTTCGGCTGCAATCAGCAAAACACCACCGACGACCAGTGCGATCATCACAAATTTCGGCTCAAACAAGGACTTAATCTGCGAGTGCAGCAGCAAGCCCAGGATCGTTGCCGGGATCATCCCTAAAATAATATGCAATAAATTCAGACGGCGGTTACCCGTGCCTTCATGAACAGGCGGCTTGCCAAAGTGCAGGCCAATCATGCCAAACAAACGACGCCAGAACATCACTACCACAGCCAGAATGGACCCTAACTGGATAACCACTTCAAATGATTTCGAGGTATCACCGGTAAAGCCCAGAAGATTTCCCGCGATGATCAGATGGCCGGTAGATGAAACCGGTAAGAACTCAGTCAACCCTTCAACAACACCCAAAATTGCTGCTACAAGCAAAGAATGACTTTCAACGATCATTATCGCACCCTACCCTATAAAATATCCCCGGATGGGGAAACCAGCTCAAAGTACAGACAACAAAAAAGCGGCATCACGCTGAGCCGCTTCATTAAAGGAAGCCCGGTAGTCCGGACTTTCCTTTTAACGCTTCTATATGACATTAAATAGACAAGCATTTTTTAAATTGTATCCGTAACCGGACTAAATTCGTTTTCCGCGCTCAATAATCACGCCGACATTGGCCGCCTGAGCCACCGCGCCGGGTTTACTGAGCTTAATCCGCACCCATGGCGTGTTAAAACGGGTCAGCAGCAATGTCGCCACTTCTTCGGCCACACGCTCTACCAGCGCAAAATTTTGCGATGCCACATGTTCAATCACCGCATCACTGACGTCCGCATAGCTTAAACAGTCATTCACATCGTCGCTGGCAGCGGATTTTCGGTTATCCCAGGCCATTTCGATATCGAACACTAGTTTCTGTTTAATCGTCTGTTCCCAGTCGTAAGCGCCAATCGTGGTGATTACATTTAGTTGCTCAATAAATACGATATCCATCACGTGATTCTCTGTTTTTGACCCAGCCGGATACCACTTCCAGCAGAAAATGCGTATTATCCATGGATGTTGCGATTAAAACGACCCTTATTAGACGGAACTGCTTTATGAGTGCTACCGCGCTTGGAATGATTATTTTCGCCTACCTCTGCGGCTCGATTTCCAGTGCGATTCTGGTCTGCCGGGTAGCCCGGTTGCCTGATCCGCGCACAGCGGGCTCTGGCAATCCCGGTGCCACAAATGTCTTGCGGCTGGGTGGCCGGCTGGCCGCGGCGTCTGTTCTCATCTTCGATGTTCTGAAAGGTATGTTGCCTGTCTGGCTGGCCTATCGCCTGAATATTCCGCCGATGTACCTTGGGCTGACCGCTATCGCGGCCTGTCTGGGTCACATCTATCCGGTATTCTTTCGCTTCAAAGGCGGTAAAGGCGTAGCGACTGCTTTCGGTGCCATCGCGCCTATCGGCTGGGACTTAACCGGGCTGATGATGGGGACATGGCTGCTGACCGTGCTGCTAAGCGGATACTCTTCGCTGGGCGCGATTGTCAGTGCGCTGATCGCACCTTTTTACGTCTGGTGGTTCAAACCAGAATTCACTTTCCCGGTCGCCATGCTTTCCTGTCTGATACTGTTGCGTCATCACGATAACATCCAGCGTCTTTGGCGGGGCCAGGAAGGAAAAATCTGGGATAAGCTGAAGAAGAAACGCAAAGCGGCGAAAGAAGATAAGACCGAATAACCGGTACATTCCAGACATAAAAAAACGACCTCATGCGGGTCGTTTTTTTATTGTTTTTCTCAGCCTCAGCCAGCCTGGCTGAGCGCGAGCGAGACAAGGCGTCAGGAGACCTGAAAGCGCAGCATACTCAAGTATGTGAGCATTTCGGGCCGACGCAGCAACGCAGTCGCAGCCCCGCTCAGACTGGCGGAAGCTCCGCTAACGGCCAGCGCGGGCGAACGGTCACACCAAGATCAGGTGTTGCTCCGGTTTTCAACCGCACCATACCGGCGTAAGCAATCATCGCGCCGTTGTCGGTACAGAATTCAGGTCGGGCATAAAATACCTTACCGCCACGTTTGGTCATCACGTCTTCAAGTTTGGCGCGTAATGTGCGGTTCGCGCTGACGCCACCAGCCATGACGAGCTGTTTAAAACCGGTCTGATCCAGCGCGCGTTTGCATTTAATCGCCAGCGTATCGACCACGGCATCTTCAAAAGCGCGGGCGATATCAGCGTGCGTCTGCGGGTCGCTGTCATTGCCACGAATGGTATTGGCGGCGAACGTTTTGAGACCGGAGAAGCTGAAATCCAGCCCCGGACGATCGGTCATCGGACGCGGGAATGTAAAACGCCCGGCCACACCCTGAGCCGCCATTTTTGACAGCAGCGGGCCACCCGGATAATCCAGACCCAGCAATTTTGCCGTTTTATCAAAGGCTTCACCGGCAGCGTCATCAATAGACTCGCCCAGTAAGGTATATTCACCGATACCGGTGACGCTGATTAACTGCGTATGCCCGCCGGAAACCAGCAGCGCGACAAACGGGAAATCAGGCGGATTATCTTCAAGCATCGGTGCCAGCAAATGACCTTCCATATGATGAACCGGCACCGCAGGCACATCCCAGGCGAACGCCAGAGAACGGCCGATAGTTGCGCCGACCAGCAATGCGCCGACCAGACCGGGACCGGCGGTATACGCCACGCCGTCGATGTCCTGTGCGGTCAGCCCGGCTTCTTTCAGCGCGGCCTGAATCAAAGGGATTGTTTTGCGCACATGGTCACGCGAGGCCAGTTCTGGCACCACGCCGCCGTAATCTGCATGCAGTTTTACCTGACTATACAGTTGGTTGGCTAACAAACCGGCTTCGCTGTCATAAACTGCAATTCCGGTTTCATCGCAGGATGTTTCAATACCCAGTACTCGCATCACTCTTTCCATCATAGTTTGGCGCTAACTCGCGGCGCGCAGTTTAGCACACAAGCCTTAGCGGGTGCTGCACCGGAGTGGGAATTCCTTGCTTCCTGAGCCAATTAATGTCGAGCAATTTCGATTGATTGGTATATAATCGCCGCCCGACGCAAAAGCGAGCGCACGATGTTGCAGAAGGGTTGCTGAACGCACCTGTTTCAATTTGCCGTTATGCTTTACAAGACGAGGCGAATTGGAGTAAAATTCCGCACCATTTTGAAATGTGCTGGTACAACATCAGCAAACAAACCGATTTTATCGAGGTGAGAGGCACATGCCTGTAATTAAAGTACGTGAAAACGAGCCGTTCGACGTAGCTCTGCGTCGCTTCAAGCGTTCCTGCGAAAAAGCAGGTGTTTTGGCAGAAGTTCGTCGTCGTGAATTCTATGAAAAACCGACTACCGAACGTAAACGCGCTAAAGCATCTGCAGTAAAACGCCACGCCAAGAAACTGGCTCGCGAAAACGCACGCCGCACTCGTCTGTATTAATCTTCGGGGGCAACCCCAAATCGCGTGATTTGCAATATTAAGAACGCGCAGACTGCGTAGTAGCATACGAAGGCCGTGCTTTCCGAAAGGAATGCGCGGCTTGTTCTCGTTTATAGGCTAGTGAGTAAGGGGCTTATGGCTGGGAGAATTCCGCGCGTATTTATCAATGACTTGCTGGCTCGCATCGATATCGTCGATTTGATCGACGCACGTGTAAAGCTCAAGAAGCAGGGTAAAAATTATCACGCGTGCTGCCCTTTCCACCATGAGAAAACACCCTCATTTACCGTAAATGGCGATAAGCAGTTTTATCACTGTTTCGGCTGTGGTGCCCACGGCAATGCCGTCGATTTCCTGATGAACTATGACAGGCTTGAGTTTGTCGAAAGCATTGAGGAACTGGCGACAATGCAGGGTTTGGAAGTGCCGTACGAAGCAGGCACCGGTCCAAGCCAGATGGAGCGTCATCAGCGTCAAAGCCTCTACCAGTTGATGGCACCGCTTAGCGAGTTCTATCAGCAATCACTTAAACAGCCTGCAGGTGCCCCCGCACGGGAATATCTTGCCCGACGCGGTTTGAGTGAAGACGTCATCAGTCACTTCGCTATTGGTTTCGCCCCTCCGGGCTGGGACAACGCATTAAAGCGTTTCGGCAAAAATGCCGATGATAAAGCGTCTCTGATTGACGCCGGCATGTTAGTCACCAATGACAATGGCCGCAGCTATGACCGTTTCCGCGAACGGGTGATGTTCCCTATTCGTGATAAACGTGGCCGCGTGATTGCCTTTGGCGGCAGGGTTTTGGGCGACGGTACGCCGAAATACCTCAACTCGCCGGAAACCGAAATTTTCCATAAAGGCCGCCAGTTGTATGGCCTGTATGAAGCACAGTTAAAGCACCCGACGCCGGCGCGTTTGCTGGTTGTTGAAGGGTATATGGACGTTGTCGCACTGGCGCAGTTCGGCATTGATTACGCCGTGGCCTCACTGGGTACGTCCACGACGGCTGACCACATTCAGCTGATGTTCCGCAGCACCGATAACGTCGTTTGTTGTTACGACGGCGACCGGGCGGGACGTGAAGCTGCATGGCGCGCGCTGGAAACAGCACTGCCCTATCTTAATGATGGTCGCCAGCTGCGTTTTATGTTTTTACCCGATGGCGAAGATCCAGACACGCTGGTGCGAAAAGAAGGCAAAGAAGCGTTCGAACAAAGAATGGAGCAGGCGATGCCGCTGTCCACTTTCCTGTTTGATTCGCTGATGCCGCAGGTTGATTTGAGCAGCCCTGACGGGCGCACCAAATTGAGCATGCTGGCATTGCCGCTGATCCGTCAGGTACCCGGTGAAACGTTACGGATGTATTTACGTCAGCAGTTAGGGAATAAGCTCGGGATTTTGGATGACAGCCAGCTTGAAAAGCTGATGCCTAAACAGGCAGAAAATAGCAATGTCTATCAGGCGCCCCAGCTAAAACGCACAACCATGCGTATACTTATAGGGTTACTGGTACAAAATCCACAACTGGCTACACTTATACCCTCGCTGCAAGGTTTGGAGCAAGCGAAGCAACCAGGACTGGATCTTTTCAGCGAGTTAGTCACCACTTGCTTAGCCCAGCCGGGCCTGACAACAGGCCAGTTACTGGAACTTTATCGCGACAATAAGTTCTACCAACAACTTGAAACTCTGGCGACATGGAACCACATGATCGTAGAGGACATGGTCGAAGAGGAATTTCGTGCCACGCTAGCCAGCCTGTATGACTCGATTTTAGAGCAACGGCTTGAAACTTTGATTGCAAAAGCCAGGACGCATGGCCTGAGTCCAGAGGAACGCACCGAAGTGAGTTCCCTGAATCAGGTGTTAGCGAGAAAGAGTTAAAAATTTAATAACAAGAACATATATTTACCCGGATAACTCGAGTGACGGGAAGGCAGCTAACGCACCTGCGGCTCGAAGTATGACGGGTAAAACAGAACACGGCTTAAGTGCCGATAAAAAGCGGGGCACGGCCCTGCGCAGAGCCGCCCTGGTGGGCCGCGGCACAATAAACGCCCCTAACGTTATTGTTGGCGATGTTACCCGACCGACACCAACCCAAATACTCTGAAGTGTGGATACCGTCTTATGGAGCAAAACCCGCAGTCACAGCTTAAGCTACTTGTCACCCGTGGTAAGGAGCAAGGCTATCTGACCTATGCTGAGGTCAATGACCATCTGCCGGAAGATATCGTCGATTCCGACCAGATCGAAGACATCATCCAGATGATTAACGACATGGGCATCCAGGTTCTTGAAGAAGCTCCGGACGCCGATGATTTGATGCTGGCCGAAAACCGCCCAGATACCGACGAAGACGCTGCAGAAGCGGCGGCGCAGGTACTTTCCAGCGTTGAATCCGAAATTGGCCGTACCACCGACCCAGTGCGTATGTATATGCGCGAGATGGGTACCGTTGAACTGCTGACCCGTGAAGGCGAAATCGACATCGCCAAACGTATCGAAGACGGTATCAATCAGGTCCAGTGCTCCGTTGCTGAATATCCTGAAGCTATCACTTATTTGTTAGAGCAATATGACCGTGTGGAAGCAGGCGAAGTACGTCTGTCTGACCTGATCACCGGTTTTGTTGACCCGAACGCCGAAGAAGAAATCGCACCAACTGCGACTCATGTGGGTTCTGAACTGACCACTGAAGAGCAGAATGATGACGACGAAGACGAAGATGAAGACGACGACGCTGAAGACGACAACAGCATCGACCCTGAACTGGCTCGCCAGAAGTTCACCGAACTGCGTGAACAACATGAAGCGACACGTCTGGTCATCAAGAAAAACGGCCGTAGTCACAAGAGCGCAGCAGAAGAAATCCTGAAGCTGTCCGATGTGTTCAAACAGTTCCGTTTAGTGCCAAAACAGTTCGATTTCCTGGTTAACAGCATGCGTTCCATGATGGATCGCGTACGTGCTCAGGAACGTCTGATCATGAAAGTGTGCGTTGAACAGTGCAAAATGCCGAAGAAAAACTTCGTCAATCTGTTCGCCGGTAACGAAACCAGCGATACCTGGTTCGATGCAGCTCTGGCAATGGGTAAACCATGGTCTGAGAAGCTGAAAGAAGTGACCGAAGACGTGCAGCGCGGCCTGATGAAACTGCGTCAGATCGAAGAAGAAACTGGCCTGACTATCGAGCAGGTTAAAGACATCAACCGTCGCATGTCGATCGGCGAAGCGAAAGCCCGTCGCGCGAAGAAAGAGATGGTTGAAGCAAACTTACGTCTGGTTATTTCTATCGCCAAGAAATACACCAACCGTGGTCTGCAGTTCCTTGACCTGATCCAGGAAGGTAACATCGGCCTGATGAAAGCCGTTGATAAGTTTGAATATCGCCGTGGTTATAAGTTCTCAACTTATGCGACCTGGTGGATCCGTCAGGCTATTACCCGCTCCATCGCCGACCAGGCACGTACCATCCGTATCCCGGTGCATATGATTGAGACCATCAACAAACTCAACCGTATCTCCCGTCAGATGCTGCAAGAGATGGGCCGTGAGCCAACACCGGAAGAGCTGGCTGAGCGTATGCTGATGCCGGAAGACAAAATCCGTAAAGTGCTGAAAATCGCTAAAGAGCCAATCTCCATGGAAACGCCAATCGGCGACGATGAAGATTCGCATCTGGGCGATTTCATCGAGGATACTACCCTCGAGCTGCCACTGGATTCTGCAACGTCTGAAAGCCTGCGTTCTGCTACGCATGACGTTCTGGCTGGCCTGACCGCACGTGAAGCGAAAGTTCTGCGTATGCGTTTCGGTATCGATATGAACACTGACCACACTCTGGAAGAAGTGGGCAAACAGTTCGACGTTACCCGTGAACGTATCCGTCAGATCGAAGCGAAAGCGTTGCGTAAACTGCGCCACCCAAGCCGCTCCGAAGTGCTGCGCAGCTTCCTGGACGATTAATCGTCCTCAGGCTGTCAGCCAATAAAAAGCCCCGCCTTTCTCAGGAAATGGCGGGGCTTTTTTTATTATTTGAAGTTTAGGCTCAGGAATTAAGCGCATCGTAAAGTTCGCGGTAAGAGGCGGTCAGTTCCTCTAACGTCGCACGGTTCAGTCCGCTGGGATTAGGCAACACCCAGACCTCTGTGGCACCGATTTTCAGCGCCTGACGTCCCCAGTTCACTTTGCTGATCCTAAACGCTTTACTGAACGCCTGCTTACCCAAAACAGCCAGTGCACGCGGCTGATAGCGTTCGACTTTCTCCGTCAAAACCGCCCCGCCCTCACGCAACTCATCGCGTACCAGTTCGGTTGCTTCAACGGTCGGGCGCTCAACCAGCATCGTGATGCCACAACCCGTATCCAGCAAATGTTGCTCTTCTTCAGGCTTCAGCAAGCGCGCGGTAAAACCGGCCTGATAGATAACTTTCCAGAAGCGATTATTGGCATTAGCAAAATGAAAACCATGATGAGCGGTAGATAGACCAGGATTGATGCCGCAAAAAACGACAGAAAGATCCCTGGCGATAATATCTGTAATCATTATTCTTTCCTGAGATGTATTTACCGGAGTTATCGGTAAAAAAAGTCTGCGAATACAACATGCCAGAACTGTGCACAAAACGCGCATACAAACCGAACACATATAGACCTGTAAGCAGAGTTTACCGTATAATCCCGCACCTCGGCCCTTTAGCTCAGTTGGTTAGAGCACGCGACTCATAATCGCTTGGTCGCTGGTTCAAGTCCAGCAAGGGCCACCAAATTTTAGCTTTAAAATCATATGATTAAGCCACCATCTATACGGTGGCTTTTTTACATCTGATGTCTAGTGTCGCAAAATTGTCGCATGAAATTTTGTGTTAGGTGAGAATCGTGCAAAAAAACTATCCTCTCTTCATATCAGTAAGCATCTTTTTAGTAAGTTTAGGTGTTGTATTTCACTTCCAACGGGCGGTGTTTTGGACAGCTCTCCCTTCGTTGATCGCTCTCACAGGCGTAGCTCTTACTATGTGGATTGGTTTAGCGCAAAAGAGGATGGATCTTCAACATGCAGAAAAACTAAAAATCACAGAGATTAGTTTTCAGGTTGATAAGGACATGGTAGTAAAACCTATCCTGGAATGGGTCAGCAATGAGGTCGAAATAATACGGAAAGTGTATTTTTTGGCTACTTTCTCACCCACTCCGCCTCTACGCCCAAGTATAAGTCCAGCCGATATACAAAATCACTACGATACAAACTTGCGTAAAAGTACAGCAACTCAGGCTCTAGCTTTCACACTGAAAAATGAAGAGTTGTTTGCAAAAATAATGGAATTAGGCGCTCTTGTACTGAATTCGGAGAATTCAAGAATTAGAAATGACGAAAAATCACTCAAAGAATGTCATTCCAATTTTGTTTTAGGTCTGGAATTAGCCAATGAAATTACAGAGATATTAATACATACTGTTAAGCAAAGGTAACGACTAAATGCAAATGACAAAGTGCTTTAATAATTATAATTTAACTAAGTCGTTCAACATTAATCAATGAGGGTACGTATTATGAGTTTTTGGTATTTTTTATTCTTGATAGGCTATCCAGCAGCAGTTTTCGGATTTTTGTATTTTGCCAATAATAAAGGATGGTTAAGCCTTAATCATGGAAACCTATTCAAGCAAAAGCTTTTTTGGCTCGCAATTGCAGTTCCTTTTGTTACCTTTATCTCTTTTGGTGCATGGGTTTGGTGGGGAAAATGCCCTGTACTTTCTGCACATGGATTCGAGAGGTTTTTAATAATATCTAAACTTCCGCTGTTGTTTTTGGCAGCATCCGTCCCTTTGACCTCTATCGTAAATAATATCCACCGCACTATACAAACCGAAAAACAGATTATAGAAGCAGAAAATAAGAGCAAGCTAGATAGTTATTATTCTCATATAAAATTTTATACAGATTATTTCAAAAGCCTACCGGAAAGTACGTTATCTAGAGTTATTGAGGAAAAACATAATGAGAAGATAATAAAAATATCTTATCCCACTGGCCTTTATAAAAACTTATACCCGTCATCAAATCCAAATAATGGCGTGGAATATACAACGAATAGGAACCATACCGCATTAATCCTAAAATCTTGGATTCAGATAAACCTTCATTTTAATACACTAGCTAAAATTAACAAGTTAGCTGATGCTAACCAGCCTATTCCTGTAGATGAAATACTCCAATGTTGGTATGACCTGGAAATGGAATTAAGAAAAATTTGCAGCTATTTTGGAATTATATTCCCCACTTATAAGAAATCAAAATATATAAAAGATACTCACACAACACTAGTCACATCATTTTTTGACATAAAAGAGATGTATGAATTTGCAGAAGCACTAAGTAATATAAGTGTCGGTATAGTTGATTCGATTGGGGATTTGACAATGACTGAAGAGCAAGTCTTGTCAAAATCATATGAACTATCTTCGGACTCGCGTGATGCGTCATCTCTTGATGGGATAGTTACCGGTACCTGCAGAATGTTTGTTATTGAATATAACCCGCCAATTATTCAAATAAAACCTTAATAATAAATACTAAGAAACAGTTAGTAGTTTTTATAGTAATGCCCAATAGTGCAATCATAAGCATCCCGCTCAGTTCTCAGCGGGATGCATGACAAAGACGTCCATCTCCTACCATTGTGATAAGCAACGCCCCATTTCCTGCCCACCGGCCAGATCGCATACACTGGATTACCCTGCTGATCGAAAACCTGTTCCCTGGTCAATTTTTCCCCCTTCGCCATGAAATAAATCACCGCGCTGCAAATTTTCAACGAACGCATAAAATCCACCTTTTGCCGCTTTTGCTCTGCCGTCTTTGAATTCACTTTACTGTATGTAATCACAGTGTATCAGTTTCGTAAATTTCAGTTTTTTAATTAATGTCAAATCACCCGTAGCCCACGCCCCGCCTGGCCTGTTCTCTTTTCATAGGCTCGACGTTTTGATCTTCTCAGCGATCCGCCAAACTGACAAAAAGCAGATAAAAACCTTTCAATTCATTGCCTTGTTATTTTCCTTCGATCCTTCACAGATCCAGAAAAGTGAAATTTACTGAAATTCTTTTCAATCTTTTCAGTTTGGGATCACGCGCAGAATCCCAAGCACGGCGCGGCGTGGCGGGTTGGTTTGTAGAAATTTAAAACTGAAAAAAATTACCTACACAAAAAGCGCAGGCGGGTGCGGTGTAGTGCAATTTCCGTCTGGTCTTGCTTTGTTTCGTGGACGCACGGCCGCGCTGTCTCACTCAGGCGGCTTGATCGTTTTGAAAGGGTTCAGGGCGTTGAATGCGATACTGCACGGCACTGCGTGCGATTGAGGCGGGTTATCTGCGGGCAATAAAAAACCCGCACGCGGCGGGCTTTCGTGGGCATGAAATACTTATCCAATAACCGGATCGTATTTCTCTTTTAGCGTGGTGGCCTTGGTGCCGGTGTCGGTAATCGCTAACGCCGATTGCAGCCGTGGCACTTAAGGTGTGCAACGATAAATTATCTGGCTTTGCTTCATTCACCGGTACAGCAGGCAAGCATTTCAGTTGTGCCAACAAACCATCCAGAACCGCCGAATCATCGGTGATATCTGTCAGCATGATCAGTTCGTTTACTGTTAAACGATGGGGCTGCTCTGGATTCAGTTTGTTGCGTAGCACTTGGGCAGAAATCCCCATAACAGCAGCAACCTCAGTTAGGTTGTGCGCCAAAGAGAAGCGGCGGCAAGCGGTATCCAGATATGGATGTATAGAGGTCTGATAATCAAACATTGTCGCTTTCCCCTAATCTGGGCAAGTTATTACGCAGAAAGCGCAATGTTGCATTCACTCAAAGCCTGAACAGTAAGAGCTGCCATATTAATTTCTATTAAGCCTTTCTTTTGTAAACCTTTTGGTTTGATTGGAAGCTTTCCATATTCAATCAAATTACGAGCAGTTTCGACTGCCATACCGGTACGACGGCAATATTCTGCGAGAGGTAAGTAAGGTTCGGGGATGACAATTGTAATATTCGGGCGCATAAGGCAAACTCCTGTTTTGATTGGATACGGCAATATCCGTCAATAATCGTTAATAACTACAAAACGGAGCTAGGCTAACTCGCAAAAAACTACAAATCAATATTTATGTAGCTTTTTGAGTGATTATCCTTCGTAAAATCATGTCTAAATTTATCTTCAACTTTGACGGCGAGAGCGCCCCCGTATTGGATCGTGTTTTAGATGCCTATGGCTTTGGTTCCAAAATTTTGCTGGCTGAACATCTTGGTATTGCTTCGAGTAGTTTGGCGGGACGTTATAAGCGCGGCGGATTTCCTGCAGATATCGTAGTGCGGTGCGTTGCCGAGACAGGTGCAAATCTTGAGTGGCTTGCTACTGGCCAAGGCAAGAAATTTGAAGACAGCGAATTGGACATCATGCGATTCCCTCGCAAAAAGCTAATAGAGGGCCAACTGTATGAGTCAGGCTATTTACTGTTCGATAAAGTTTTGTTCCTTCCTGGTACTCAGACACCAGAAGATCCAATCTGCGTAATTGATGGTTCAACACAATTCATCGTCGAGCAAAAATTCCCTGAGATTTATGATGGTGAGTGGTTGGTAGATATTGAAGGAAAGGTAAGCATCAGAACACTGACAAGAGTCCCGGTGAAACGAGTTCGGGTTAGTGGCGTCGGCATGGCTTTTGATTGCAATCTGGACGACATAACAGTGTTCGGCCGCATTGTTATGACGTGTAAATAATCATGCCCGTAAGAAAGCTTGAAAACGGCCAATGGGAAGCCGATTTTTATACTGAGAACCGCAGTGCAGGGAAACGCGGTAAACGTGTTCGCAAGAAATTCAGCACCAAAGGCGAGGCTCTTGCTTTCGAGCGTTATACATTAGATAAAGCGCAGAACTCTCCGTGGAATGGCGAAAAGAAAGAAACCAGACGCTTAAAAGATATTGCTCAACTTTGGTATGAGCGACATGGCACCACTTTAAAGGATGGCCAGAGAAGGCTTGATGCAATGGAGTGGGCTTCAGAATGTATGGGACATCCACTTGCTACTGAGTTTAATGCTCAGCTTTTTTCGGCCTATAGGGCAAAGCGATTATCTGGTGAATTTTCCAGAACAAAACGAATCTCGAAAGTCACACCACGTACTATAAATTTAGAGTTGGCCTATTTTCGCGCTGCCTTTAATGAACTTCGGCGTTTAGGTGAATGGCAACTACCAAACCCATTAGAAAATGTCAGAGCTTTTCGTACTGAGGAAGGTGAAATGGCCTTTCTCACTCAAGAAGAAATAACCAACCTTTTGGAAGAATGTAAAAAAAGCAGTGCAAAAGATTTGGAAACGATTGTGAGAATTTGCCTCTCTACAGGCGCACGCTGGAGTGAAGCGGAAAGCCTGCAAAAATCTCAAATTTCAGATAATAGAATCACTTTTACTAAAACTAAAGGCAAGAAAAATCGAACAGTCCCTATAAGTGATGAGCTTGCCAATTCATTGCCTAGGAAGAAATCAGGGGTATTGTTTGCCCCTTGCTATTATGCGTTCCGTTCGGCTTTAAATAGAACTGACATTTCACTTCCGGACGGACAATTATCCCATGTATTACGACATACCTTTGCTAGCCATTTCATGATGAATGGTGGAAATATTTTAGTATTACAACGAATCCTGGGGCATGTTGATATAAAAATGACCATGCGTTATTCTCATTTCGCCCCAGAACACTTTGAAGATGCTTTAAAATTAAACCCTCTCTCGTTCGTCAAAAATAATAATCAGGAGTAAAACATGGAAAATAATTATTTAAAAGAATATTTAGATTTTTATAAAAATGAAGAATCCCCTGGTTATGCAGTATTGATCACTGGAGAGTGGGGATCAGGTAAAACATATCAAATAAAGAAACTTTTAGATAAAGAAGAAATGCATTATGTAAGTCTCTTTGGAATAAAAAACCAAGCTGATATTTATGCTAGTGTTTATGCAAAAATGCATCCCATTAAAGGACTTGCTAAAGAAGCGACCCAAAAGGTTAGCGAAACAACGCTTGAAGCTGGCGGGTTTAGTCTAGGGGTTGTTGGCTTAATAGGCGGTTTAGCTAATGCATTTATAAAAGAGACCGTCGAGAATGACAAAATTATAGTTTTTGATGATTTAGAACGTTGCCTTTTAAAACCCAATGAAATACTTGGAGCCATAAATAAATATGTCGATCAAAATGATTGCAAAGTAATCGCGATTGCTCATGATGATAAAATTGCAGCTATATTTCACTCAACTAAAGAAAAAGTATTTGGACATACAATAAGAGTTGAATCGAATATTGACGCAGTATTTGATTCATTTATTGATAATTTGAAAAATTCAACATTCTTGCGCAAGATCAAACCAATCGTAATACGGTCATTTGAAAATTCAGGTTCAAAATCACTTCGAATTTTAAAACACACCATAAATGACTGTGAGAGATTAATTTCATGTATAAATAATGAATATAAACACAATGATTCAGCCATGAGTGAATTACTCTCATTATTTACATCTTTGAGCATAGAAATAAGAATAGGGAAAATTAAAGAAAAACACCTCGCAGAAAGAGAGGAGGCGTTTAAGATAAAACTTCGCGCTGCTTTTAACAAGAACAATATTGCGGATGAGAATAACAAAACGCCATCACACCCTCTCAATATTTTATCTGAAAAACATAAAGAAATAAAACTAAATAGCGATTTAATTAACACACAAGAACTAATAAACACGCTAATAAAAGGTTATTATAATTCTAAAAAAATAAACGAATGCATTAGTAATAGCAATTATTTTTGCACACAGAAAGAACAACCCACCTGGCTTCAATTAATGTCTTTTGATGATTTAGAAGACGACGTTGTTGAGTCGTTAATCATCAAATTTAATACTGAATTTAGCAAAAGAGAACTTAAAAATTATGGGGAGTTGATACACATTTTTTGTTTGAAATTTTTAATGTCATTAAAAAACATTATTTCAGACAACTTTGAAAAAGTTTTTTCAGATTGCAAAATGTATATTGACGAACTACTACAAAAAGGTCTCCTCCCCCCAAAAAACCCAAATAGTTATAACATAATGATTCGGAGTGATAGTTACGGCGGCCACGGATTTTGGATAGAAAACGAATATTATGAACACATACAAAATATCAAAAAATATCTAACTGAGCAGATGTCAGAGTCCCTAAAAAATAAATACCCTGAATTCAACAAAGAAATACTAGACGCCTTAAAGAATGATGGAGATAATTTTAGAAAGTTGGTATGTGTCTCTTATGAGGGTGCAGGAAAATATAGCAACATGGATTTATTACCATCCATTCCAGCTAAGGAATTTGTTAATGCTTGGCTTTCAAGTAAGCATTCAAATTGGCAAGTAATTGCTTTATCCCTCAAGTTAAGATATGACGCAGGCCAGCTTGAGAATGATTTAAAAAGCGAAAAACCATGGTTCTCTCAAGTAAAAAATGAATTAACTCTCAGAGCAGATGAACTAAGCGGTTTCCAGAAATACAGAATCGAAAGGCTGATAATGACAGCATACAGGTAAGTGTCTCAAAAGTGTCGCACAAACTTAGGCATACTAGCCAATATGAACCAATATTGATGCATTAACCATCTGAAATATAATGAAATAATTTAATTTATTGACACTAGCATAATTCTCATAATCGCTTGATCGCTGGTTCAAGTCCAGCAAGGGCCACCAAATTTTAGTATCAGATTCAAACGATTAAGCCACTTCGCAAGAAGTGGCTTTTTTGTTAGCTAAATTAATTGCCTCAAAAGTGGCTGCCTAAAATCAGAGCACGCCCTGCGCCAGCATGGCATCGGCGACTTTCACGAAACCGGCGATATTGGCGCCACGAACATATTGCGTCTGTTTACCTTCACCGCCGTACTCCACGCAGGAGTGATGGATATCCAGCATGATGTGACGGAGACGCGCATCCACTTCTTCAGCTTTCCAGCTCAGACGTGCAGCGTTCTGCGCCATTTCAAGACCTGACGTCGCCACGCCACCGGCATTCGCCGCTTTGCCCGGCGCGAACAACACGCCCGCGTCGGTGAACAAGTCGGTCGCTTCAATGGTTGTCGGCATGTTCGCGCCTTCGGCGACGGCTTTCACGCCATTGGCAATCAGCACGCGTGCCGCATCGGCATCCAGTTCATTTTGTGTGGCGCAAGGCAGCGCGATATCCACCGGCACATTCCACGGCTGCTGGCCCTCGAGATAGGTCAGCCCGAGTTTTTCTGCATAATCGGCCACACGCCCGTCGCGGCTGGCTTTGATTTCGGTCAGCAGCGCCAGTTTCTCAGGAGTAAATCCTGCTTCATCGACGACAGTACCGTTAGAATCTGACGCCGTAATCACCCGTGCGCCCAGTGACATGGCTTTTTCAATCGCGTATTGCGCCACGTTGCCGGAACCGGATACCGCAACGCGCATACCTTCAAAATCCAGACCATGGCGTTTGAGCATTGATTCAGTGAAATAGATCAGGCCATAACCTGTGGCTTCCGGGCGGATCAGACTGCCGCCAAACGACAACCCTTTGCCGGTGAACACACTGGCGGTGTTGTTGGAGAGTTTTTTCATCATCCCCGCCATATACCCGACTTCACGCCCGCCGACGCCGATATCACCCGCAGGCACATCGGTATCCGGACCGAGATGACGGTACAGTTCAAGCATCAGCGCCTGACAGAAACGCATGATTTCGCCTTCGCTTTTGCCTTTCGGATTGAAATCACTGCCGCCCTTCCCGCCGCCCATTGGCAACGTGGTCAGGGCATTTTTGAAAGTCTGCTCAAAGCCAAGGAATTTGAGGATTGATAAATTGACCGACGGATGGAAACGCATGCCGCCTTTATACGGGCCAATCGCCGAGCTGAACTGCACGCGCCAGCCACGGTTCACCTGCACCTGATTTTTGTCATCCACCCACGCGATGCGGAACTGAATGACACGCTCCGGCTCCACCAGACGTTCGAGTAAAGCAGAACGGCGGTATTGCGGATTTTGTTCGAGGAAAGGCCATAGCGTGGTCATAACTTCACGTACGGCCTGGGAGAATTCGACCTGATGCGGGTCGCGTTGTTGTACTGAGGATAAGAACTGTTCGAGGGATTGAATCTGATCCATTGATTTAAAACTCCGTCTGTAAGTGATGTTGTCTTTTTTTATTTACTGCTTATTTTTTGACTATGCATCGACTGACAAGCGGACATCAAGTGATTTATTTACCCGATTAAAACCCTAGGATTTGCGCCCTTCCAGCTTGAGTAATAACGCTTTGTTATCGAGGCCGCCAGCAAAGCCGGTTAACTTACCGGAAGCACCGATGACACGATGGCAAGGCGCCACAATGGAAATCGGGTTACGACCATTGGCAGCACCGACGGCGCGAACGGCTTTCGGACGGCCAATACGGCGGGCGATATCGCCATAACTGCGCGTCTCACCAAAGGGAATTTCCAGCAACGCCGCCCAGACTTCTTTCTGAAATTCCGTGCCGGTGAAATCCAGTTCCAGCTCAAAGCACGTACGTTCGCCTGCGAAATATTCGTTCAGCTGTTGCTCGGTTTTCAGCAGGATCGGAAACGACGGGTCTTCAATCATGTCGCCCAACGGCACACGCCCGTCGATTTCACATTCCCACAAAATGGCGGTCAGTTTGTCGCCTTTTGCCGCCAGCGTCAGCAGCCCGACCGGTGATGCCATTCGCTTGAATCTGTATTCCATCAGTCCCTTCCTTTGCGAGTTTTACGCCCACACTTTACCGGAAAGGCAGGAACTGACGACAATTATTTCAGGCCCAGCTGCGCACGCAGTTCGGCTTTTGCCGCGTCAAATTCCGTTTTGAAATCAGGCTGCTCTGCCATCTTCTGGGCGATCAGCGCCGCGCCGGTGCGGCTCATCACGGTATCAGAACGGTAATGGAAACCGGCCACCAGACGGTTTTCAGCGTAACCGGCTGCGCGGGTGAACAGCGCGTTGCGTTTTTCCGGCACCATTTCACCCAGCACCGTCGCCATCAGATAACCGATGGTGGAATGACCGGAAGGCCATGAACCGGATTTAGATTTTTTCAGCAGCGGATGAATTTGTTCATCCAGCATGTAAGGACGGGGACGGTTAAACGCTTTCTTGGCGTGATCGTCCACCACGTCTTCTGTCGCCACAATGCGTTCAAACAGTGCGGCGGTTTTCGGCAGTTTCGCGGCATCAAAATCCGGGCCCATCACATCGGCAAAACGCCAGACGTTTTCTTCAGCATCGGCAATCGCGGCTTTCTCTTGCTCAGGCGTACGGGTGGCCTGAATTTCCAGCAATTCTTTCAGTTCAGCTTTTGTCTGCGCTGAATCATCCGCCGGTGGCGCTGGCAGATATTGGGTCAGATCCAGTTCCTGACTGGTGATAAACGGTTTGGCTTCTTCAGCAGCCTGAACAGCAAAGGTGGAACCCAGAGTGAAAAGCAGCAGAGCGACGAGGGACTTACGCACGGTGAAACTCCTGATATTAGTTTGAATATCAGGAGAATAGAGAAAAAATGTGACGGTTAAATGACAGGCATCAGCCCAGTAATCCCAGTTTGCCGGTCAGCTTACGCACCACTTTTTTATTCCCCGCCAGCGCGATGCCGAGCAGTTGCAGGTTATCCGTCGGCACAACAGATACCGCTTCACGAAATGCCGCGTAATCAGTGGTTTGCTGCCCTTCCACCGGGAAAATAATGCCATCCATTTCATCATCATTAAGCAGATGCTGATGAAGTTGTGTGAGTTGTTGAGCATCGGCCACTAACACGCTGATACCAATCGGGATCAGCCCCGGATGTTCCCGGTTATCAGCATCAATCAGCGGCGCGCCAACCAGAGACGGATGGCGTTGTCCGAGCGTCAGCGCCAGTACCGCAGCGGCATTGGCGGCGTGTCCGGCGGCCAGTTGCTGGTTGATCACGATAACGCAGCGTTCAGGGGATGAGGGCAAAATTGTGGCAGGGGTATTCATGGTGACAGGCTCCGGTTCAGTTGAAATCTGAGCTTAACCTGTCACTTTTTCTCAATCTGGAAGATTTGTGCACAGACGCCGGTAATTCGCGGGCGTGAGCTGATACGCACGGCGGAACCAGCGCCCGAGATGACTCTGATCGGCAAACCCTAAGTCTGCCGCCACCGCTGCCGGCGTGCGTCCCAGCGCTAACCCTTCGCGGGCGCGGGTCAGTTTCAGCTGAATAAGATAAGCGTGAGGAGGCAATCCAAATTCGGCTTTAAACGCACGGCTGACCACAAAGCGGCTTTCGCCGGTCGCCGCCGCCAGTTGTTCGAGGCCAATGTCCTCGTGCAGATGGGCGTGCAGATATTCACGCGCCTGATGCGCCACACGTGACCATGGCGCTTCGCCCTGCAAACGCGGCGGTTGCCAGGTGAGATGTCCACCCAGCGCGCTGAGTAATCCGTCGAGCGCGGTCTGCCGCACAATGCGCAGTTCTTTGCCATGCAACGCCTGAAACGCCATCGACGTCGCCTGCGCCAGCTGCGGATCCTGCGCTAAGGTGTTTTCGAAACTCGGATCACCGGCAGACGACAGAGAATCGCGCCGCGCCGCCAGTTCGCGGCTCAGCCATTGCGGATCGAGATACAGCATGTGGTAAGTAAAACCGCCGGGCTGCACGGCATCGCCATCGTGGATTTCGCCCGGTTCGAGCATAAACACTTTACCCGGCAGGCTCTGGTGCTTCTGGCGCCGGCAGCTGAACTGCTGCAATCCGTATTGCGTAACGCCGACCAGATAGCTGTCATGCCAGTGAGGATCGTAAGCATGGCCTTCGAAATGGGCTTGGATCGTCTCGATCCCGCTGTCTTTATCTTTCGATAAATCGACCCAGTTTGCAGACGCCATAAATCCCCCGCTGAATGAATTAACAACAGGGTAACAAATAGAAGGAGTGAATAAAACTCGGGCGGCTCCCTCCCCTGCGAAGGGGAGGGCTGGGGTGGGGTATTAAGTTCAAAATCAAAAAGTTAAAGTGTTTTTAACAAGGAGTTAGCCATTAAAACCCCCTCCCTGCCTCCCCCTTCGCAGGGGGAGGAGCTAAAAACCGTCTGCTTTCTCTCCTGCACTTGCAGGGGGAGGAGCTGAAAAAACTGCCAGCTTTTTCCCGGGGGAGGCGCTAAGAAAACTTAGTGTTTCACGCTTTCAATAAAGGTTTTACGGGCGGTTTTAGAACCCAGACGTTCGGCTTCGTCCAGCAGTTTCAGGGCTTTATCCACGTCCCCTACTTTCACCGCTTTCTTAATCGCGTCGTTGAAATAGGTTTCGGAATCACTGAGCATAGGTTCAGACGGTTTGACCGGGGCTGCCGCAGGCGCAGGTGCCTGGGTGCTGCCGACAACCACTGGCGCCGCTGCTGCTGGTGCAGATGACGGGAGGAACTGACCAATCATCACGTTACCGGTTTTCTGCTCGGCGGTGACTTTCAGGCTCAGCGTGCCGGTTGGGGTATGACGGGCAATCGGATCCGGGATATCCGGTACCGCGTTACCCACGCCAGCGGCAAAGGCTTTAGCCGGGTTCACCATCTGCGTCGTTTCAGCCAGATCCTGACGAGTGGTGTACACCAGCAGATAAATTTGTTTCTGACCCAGCGCTGGCGTCAGTTTCAGTGTGCCTTCCAGACGGTCACTGGAGACGATGCCCGGTTTCTGATACGGGAAATAGCTGGAAGGATAAAAGGCTGCCGGACGCATCTGCTCATCCAGCACCAGAACATTTGGCGCATACACGGTTTTACCGG
Organism: Metardaris cosinga cedra; assembly: GCA_018251075.1. NCBI lineage: Eukaryota > Metazoa > Arthropoda > Insecta > Lepidoptera > Hesperiidae > Metardaris > Metardaris cosinga. The sequence continues at coordinate 81,484 of DWRE01000005.1, read as the reverse complement.
TCGCGATACTGGTCAGCGTAATTTCAAGTGAACCCCGGTCGGCAGGCAATGCGAATGCCCCGACGGCGCCCTGAATTTGCCCCTGATTAATCTGTGCGCTGGACGTTCCGAGCGTCACATCCTGCGTCACTGGCGGGACCAGCGGCGTCCATGAAAGGTTGCGTAAGGTCTGGCTGGAAATCGCCGGTGCGGTATTCGCATCATTCTGCGCCGCATTCACGACCGCAGGTGCAGCAGCCAGCAGGCTCAGCGACAGACACAGTGACAGCAGATTCTTTTTCATTATTGTTTCCTTTGAAATCACCATGAAGGCTGGCGGTTATCAGCGATAATCCGCCAGCCAGCACATCTTCTTTACTGCTTGTACTTTTGAAAACTGGCACAGGCCTCGAAGTCATTTGAGTTGCAGGAAGGCGGCAACTGAACTCATCCCCGGGAGCATACACAAGTATGTGACCGGGGTGAGTGAGGGCAGCTAACGCACCTGCGGCTCAAAGGACGAAGAGGATTACCACCAGATTTCCATCTGGGCGCCGAAGGTGACTTCATCGTCATTACCACGGCTGAAGGTTCTTGTGCTGGTATCGTTCATCGCTAAGCCATTGTTTGCGCCGCTGTCAGTATCGTAGCCCCATTTTTCATCCCAGTTTGCATAGGTTGCAAACACGCGGATGGCCGGACGTGACCAGATGCTGTCGCCAGCCTGCCATTGTTGCGCCAGGGTAACTTTGTACTGACCGTTTTTGTCGCCGGTGCGCTGGGATTTCACGTTGTCGTAACCGACTTCCAGCAAGGTGCTCATGATCGGGGTCCATTTGTACATCGGACGGACACCGACGGTATACCAGGTTGTGCCGTTATTGTTATCGCGGTCAACATCCTGATACATCGCCACATACATCAGGCTCCAGGTATCGTTGAAGTCAATCGCACCGTGGTCGAGAACACGGATCATGCTGCCGTTGTTGTCGATGGCTGCACCGTTGGAGTGGCCGTTCGCTGCGCCCTGACCCGGATCAGTCATCGAGTCTGAGGCATATTGCAGGACGAATTTGTTGTAGCCGTTGTAGATGCTCTGCGTATGTTCTGCAGTCACCAGGAAGCCGTCTTTGGTCGCATTGTCGGCGAAGGAATAACCGTCACGCGCATTGGCACGACCGTAATCCACACCTAACTCCAGCACGCCGCCCGGGTTAGTTTGCAGGCCTGCCAGACGAACGTCGAACACGTCGTTGGACGTTGGCACTTCGTTACGCTGGTCAGCAATATAGCCGTATGAGCCGCCGCTTTCGGTGTTACGGGTCGCTGCCAGAGACAGTTTACCGAAGCCCAGATCAACATCTTCCAGACCCGCACCAGGACCTGAAATATCCCAGTAGTAGAAGTCGATCATGTGCACGTCATGACGTTGGTAGAAACGCTTACCGGCCCAGATGGTGGAACCCGGCAGCCATTCGATCAGGTTCTTACCCTTCACGTTTGCTTCGCGGAAAGCCGGATCGGTTGACTCCCAGTCATTCTGTTGTGATACGGAATACGCCACGTTGGTGTCGAAGTAGAAGCTCTTATCCCCTTCTTTCCACACTTCCTGACCGAGTTTTAACTCCGCATAGGTTTCACATTCGTTACCCAGACGGTATTTACTGTCAGCGCCTGTCGCTTTGAAACATTGCTGCTCGCCGCCGCTGCCAGTCCAGCCGATGCCCGAACGGGCATAACCGGTAAAATCGACTGCCATTGCTTGTGTAGAAAGGATTCCGGCAGCCACTGCCAGCGCCAGGGAAGAACTACGCATTGTAATCATCATTTTCTCCTGTAGGGGATCGCGTGCTTTCAAACACCAGATTCGGGATGTAACCGGCGACATGCAGTTCCGTCCTCGCGGAACAGATGGCAGCGGTGTGGTGGCAACCCGATGGCGAATGTTGCACCTTCTTCTACCAGCACCACGTCGTTCTGGCGGTACACCAGGTTCTGACGAATTGCCGGAATTTGGATGTGGATCTGTGTTTCGTTACCCAGTTGCTCGACGACCTGCACTTCACCGGAAAGCGTCACTTCCGCGACGTCGCTTGGCAGAAGATGTTCAGGACGGATACCCAGTGACAGGTTGCTGCCGACTTTGACGTCGGTGCCTTCGACAGGCAGCCAGACTTGCTGGCGGTTTGGCAACTCGACCTGCACACGTGCAGGTTCAGCACCGGTGACTTTCACCGGCAGGAAATTCATTTTTGGAGAGCCGATAAAACCGGCGACAAAACGGTTGGCAGGATAGTGATACAGCTCGAGCGGCTTACCGACCTGAGCGATATGTCCGGCATCGAGCACCACGATTTTATCGGCCAGCGTCATCGCTTCGACCTGATCGTGGGTCACGTAAATCATGGTGCGTTTCAGGCGCTTATGCAGGCGCGAAATTTCGATACGCATCTGCACACGCAGCGCGGCATCTAAGTTGGAAAGCGGTTCATCGAGCAGGAACACTGTCGGTTCTGCCACCAGCGTACGGCCAATCGCTACGCGCTGACGTTGTCCGCCGGAAAGCGCTTTCGGACGACGATCTAACAAGTGCGCCAGCTGCAACACTTCAGAAACCTGATTCACACGCTGATTGATTTCGGCTTTCTTCGCTCCTGCCAGCTTGAGGCCAAAAGACATGTTTTCAGCCACCGACAGGTGCGGATAAAGCGCATAAGACTGAAATACCATGCCGATGCCGCGGTCTGCGGGCGGCACTTCATTCATGCGTTTATCACCAATTTTCAGTTCGCCGGAAGTGATGTCTTCCAGACCGGCAATCATGCGCAGCAGGGTTGATTTACCGCAGCCGGATGGCCCGACAAACACCACAAACTCGCCCTCTTCGATTTCCAGATTGATGTCGCTGGAAATCACGGTTTCACCAAAGGCTTTGTACACGCTGTTAAGGGAAACGCTCGCCATCCTGAACTCCTGTACTTGCTGCCAGCGAGAAAACTCAATGCAACGAAGAGTGAAGGAATAGCCGCTAAGCGTAATCATCCGTAACAAAGTTTTTCATGGGGGAGGAGCAGGGAGGATGACGGATTCGCGCAACCGGATGAAAGTTCACAGCAAAAATCAAATTCGTGATCTGAATGGCAAAAAACGACGCATATTTTTGAGTGATGAACCACATAACGCCAGAGAGTGTCGGCGGGATCACATTCTGAGAGGCGGGGGCGTAGAGGGGGGGATGATGAAGCGTTGTCGGGTTGAATCCACACTGGCGTAGTACCCTGTCTTTTCCCGTCTCAGACGACAGAAAACCGACTCCTCACAGGAAATAAAAAGGATTGGATTATGACTCTCAGCATTAAAAAGATTGTTAAACAAACACTGGCACTCTCAGCGCTGGCTACGCTGGTGTTGTCATCTTCCGCATTTGCCAAAATAGAAGAAGGAAAACTGGTCATCTGGATCAACGGTGACAAAGGCTACAACGGCCTGGCGGAAGTCGGTAAGAAGTTTGAGAAAGACACCGGCATTAAAGTCACGGTAGAACATCCGGACAAGCTGGAAGAAAAATATCCGCAAGTGGCGGCCACCGGCGACGGCCCTGACATTATCTTCTGGGCGCACGACCGTTTCGGCGGTTACGCACAGTCTGGCCTGCTGGCTGAAATCAGCCCGGATAAAGCCTTCAAAGACAAATTGTTCCCGTTCACCTGGGATGCTGTGACCTTCAACGGCAAGCTGATCGGCTATCCGGTCGCGGTTGAAGCGCTGTCACTGATTTACAACAAAGACATCATTAAAGAAGCGCCAAAAACCTGGGAAGAAATCCCTGCACTGGACAAAGAGCTGCGCGCCAAAGGCAAGAGCGCCATCATGTGGAACTTGCAGGAACCGTACTTCACCTGGCCAATCATCGCCGCTGACGGCGGTTATGCGTTCAAGTATGAAAACGGCAAATACAACATCAAAGACACGGGCGTGAATAACGCAGGTTCTCAGGCTGGCCTGCAATTCATCATCGATCTGGTGAAAAACAAACACATCAACGCCGATACCGATTATTCCATCGCCGAAGCCGCCTTCAACAAAGGCCAGACCGCGATGACTATCGACGGTCCGTGGGCCTGGTCAAACCTCGACAAGAGCAAAATCAATTACGGCGTGACGCTGCTGCCAAGCTTCCACGGCAAACCGTCTAAACCGTTCGTCGGCGTACTGACTGCCGGTATCAACGCCGCCAGTCCGAATAAAGAACTGGCGAAAGAGTTCCTGGAAAACTATCTGATCACCGACGAAGGTCTGGCGGTGGTCAACAAAGATAAACCGCTGGGCGCTGTGGCACTGAAAACGTATCAGGAACAACTGGAGAAAGATCCGCGCATCGCCGCCACCATGGCTAACTCCAAAAACGGCGAAATCATGCCTAACATCCCGCAGATGAGCGCCTTCTGGTATGCAGAACGCAGCGCCATCATCAATGCGGTGAATGGCCGCCAGACTGTTCCGCAAGCACTGAAAGACGTAGAAACACGCATTACCAAGTAATGCCGAAGCATTAGCTCAATGAACGGTGCGGGACTTACGCGTTCCGCACCGCCACCACAAGGATTGTCCTTATGCCAAGAGCCAAAAAACGGCCGTTCAGCAATGCGTTCAAATGGCTGGTCATCGCCCTGCTCGCCTGCTTTACCGGTTATCTGATCGTGCTGATGTATGCGCAGGGCGAAACCCTTTTTGCCGTTCTGACCCTGATTCTTTCCAGCGTCGGTTTATACATTTACGGCAACCGCCGCGCCTATTCGTGGCGCTATGTCTATCCTGGCCTCGCCGGGATGTCTTTATTTGTGCTGTTCCCGCTGGTCTGCACCATCGCGATTGCGTTCACCAACTACAGCAGCACCAACCAGCTGACGTTTGAACGTGCGCAGTCGGTGCTGATGGACCGTCAATTTCAGGGCGGAAAAGCGCTTAATTTTGCGCTCTTCCCTGCTGGTGAAAAGTCTGCCGGTGATAAATGGCAGCTGGCACTGACGTCAGCGGATAACAGCGAGACGCTGGTTTCGCCACCTTTTGCCTTTAACGCTTCCGCGCCACAAACGCTGGAGATGCTCCCGCAGGCCGCCCCTTCGACGGAAAAAGCCGGTCTGCGCGTGGTGACACAAAACCGTGCAGCGCTGGGACAACTCTCGGCGAAATTACCCGACGGCGAAACGCTGCGCATGAGTTCATTGCGCCAGTTCTCCGGCACCCAGCCGCTGTACAAACTGGGCGACGATGAAAAGCAGCTGACTAACGTTGAAACCGGCACAATCTACCGCCCGAACACAAAAACCGGCTTCTATCAGGCAGTAAACGCTCAGGGCGAATGGCAGGCCGAACAACTCAGCCCGGGCTTTACCGTCGGCATCGGCTGGGGCAACTTCCTGCGCGTATTGCATGATGAAGGGATCCAGAAACCCTTCCTGTCGATTTTCGTCTGGACCGTTGTTTTTGCCCTGCTGACCGTGATCCTGACCGTTGCCGTCGGCATGGTGCTGGCCTGCGTCGTACAGTGGGAGGAACTGAAAGGCAAAGCGGCTTACCGCATCCTGCTGATCCTGCCTTATGCGGTGCCGGCCTTTATTTCGATTCTGATTTTCAAAGGGTTATTCAACCAGAGTTTCGGTGAGATCAACCTGATGCTCAGCGCGTTGTTCGGCATTAAACCGGCATGGTTCAGCGATCCGTGGACCGCCAAAAGCATGATCATTATCGTCAACACCTGGCTCGGTTATCCGTACATGATGATCTTGTGTATGGGCCTGCTGAAAGCCATTCCTGACGATCTTTATGAAGCTTCGGCAATGGACGGCGCCACGCCGATGCAGAACTTCTTCCGCATCACGCTGCCTTTGCTCATTAAACCGCTGACGCCGCTGATGATCGCCAGCTTTGCCTTTAACTTTAATAACTTCGTGCTGATCCAGTTACTGACCAACGGCGGGCCGGACATGCTCGGCACTACGACACCTGCCGGTCATACCGATTTGCTGGTCAGCTACACCTATCGCATCGCCTTCGAAGGCGGCGGCGGGCAGGACTTCGGGCTGGCGGCGGCGATTGCCACGCTGATCTTCCTGCTGGTCGGTGCGCTGGCTGTCGTGAACCTGAAAGCCTCACGCATGAAATTCGACTAAGGAGAAACAGACAATGCCCATGGTTAAACCTAAGTCGCAGAAAGTCAGATTGCTGGTCACGCACCTTTTACTGCTGTGTTTTCTGGCGCTGATCCTGTTCCCGCTGCTGATGGTATTCGCCATCTCGCTGCGTCCGGGTAACTTTGCTACCGGCAGCCTGATCCCGGATCAGGTCTCGTGGGATCACTGGAAACTGGCGCTCGGCATCGCGGTCACCAACAGCGACGGCAGCATCACGCCGCCGCCATTCCCGGTGATGTTGTGGTTATGGAACTCGATCAAGATCGCCGGGATCACCGCGGTCGGCATCGTCGCCCTTTCCACCACCTGCGCCTACGCGTTTGCCCGCATGAAATTCCGCGGTAAAAGTTCGCTGCTCAAAGGGATGCTGATCTTCCAGATGTTCCCGGCGGTGCTGTCTCTGGTGGCGTTATACGCCCTGTTCGACCGCCTCGGCATGTATGTGCCGTTCCTCGGCCTGAACACTCACGGCGGCGTGATCTTCGCCTATATGGGCGGCATCGCCCTGCACGTCTGGACCATCAAAGGCTATTTCGAAACCATCGACGGCTCGCTGGAAGAAGCCGCCGCACTGGATGGCGCCACCCCGTGGCAGGCTTTCCGTCTGGTGCTGCTGCCGCTGTCGGTACCGATTCTGGCCGTCGTGTTCATTCTGTCATTCATCGCAGCCATCACCGAAGTGCCGGTGGCATCTTTACTGCTGCGTGATGTGAACAGCTACACCCTGGCGGTCGGCATGCAGCAATATCTGAACCCGCAAAACTACCTGTGGGGCGATTTCGCGGCGGCGGCAATATTGTCCGCCATCCCGATTACGGCAGTATTTCTGATCGCCCAACGCTGGCTGGTCGGCGGCTTAACGGCAGGCGGTGTGAAAGGTTAAATGTAAGGCTAATGCGCTTTGTAGTACTTGATTAATTACCTGTGTCTTGGGCGGCTGAATAAGCCGCCTTTTTTTGTGTCTGTGCTTATGCAAACCGCTTTCCATTGCATTCTACTTTTCGAGACATATTCCAGGAATGATAAATAAGTATCAGGATCGGCTCTCTGGGATGGTATTGCCCAGTATTCCTCTTAACATGCCTGCGGGACAGACGGTTAAAAGGAGGTCCCCGTGAATACTTCAGGATGGGTTTATGACATTGCCGAATTGGCATTTAACGAATTACAAAACAGGCTCAACGATCACCAGATAAATGTTCAGGTAAATTTTCTGGATAAGCGTTCTGCTATTGATCTTGAACTCATGCGGACAATGCTAGACTGGCGATTATGGTTTAAAGAAGAACACTTCATTCTTGAAAACCGCTTCAGCCTGGCAATACATTCTAAAGGCAGGCCGCCCATAGTGATTGGCGCAGCGGTATATTCTTACGATGTTAAAGCTAACCAGGTTTCTATTCACATGCTGGAACATTTTAAAAATGCCGTTTTAAAGTCAGCATTAGAAAAACGCATGGCTTTTTGTGCATTCTTTGCCGCGTATTTATTTGCAGATATTGCTGGTGTAATAGTTCTGAAAATAAACAGACCTGTTTCAGGGCTGGCCTCTTTTTACCAGTACTGGGGATTTATTTATGACGAGCATGGCGATATGAAAGTTAACAAATCAAATCTGTTAAATAAATTACGCCATTTGGGACAACGAGGGGGAGTACACGATTTTGAATGGCCTGAAGAAGGGCTTAACTGAACCGGTATAGGAAATGAATTATTAAAACGGTAGAGTGTTCTAATTCACACTAAAGGAATAGTTATGAGAACCATTGAAGAGATTTTAAGAACGTTACCTCCAGAAATAGTGGCTAATTATCATCGGACTAGAGATCAGCGCCGCATCGTTGGCGACATGATGTTTGCTATCCTCGATCCCGGCGAAATTCTGGTAGGTATTCTTGCTAATAACGCAGAAGCAGAAACGCATACTTCTTTTTAAGTCATTCACAAAAAAGCCCCTTACGGGGCTTAGTTTGTCTTTCTCTAAACCTCAGCTTACCGAGACTTTCCGGCGGCGTTTATCGAGGTCTTTAATCAGCTTATTCACCTGCTCGTCGGCGAACATCTCTTCGAGGGAGGTGGACAGTTTACGGCGCCAGTTCGGGTATTCGTCGCTGGTGCCGGGCACGTTGACCGGCGCGTCCATGTCGAGCCAGTCTTCCGGTTGCAGGCCGAGCAAAGCACAGGCGCTGTCAGCGACGTAGCGTTGCAGGCCACGGTTGAGCACCGGCGTCATCTCCATCAATGCCGCTTTACGTCCGGTTTTTTTAGGGATGCAGTCGTAATGGTGTAAGCCGTCAAGCAGCCCCTGACGCGCACGGGCGCGGTCGGCGTACAGCTCCTGCAACACATCTTCATCGCGGTACAGTCCCAGCGATTTACCCAGCGCCAGATCGTCACTTTGCCAGTATCCGCGCAGCGTCGGCAGGTCGTGCGTGGTGATCGTCGCCATCGCCTGAACCGGATACGACTGCGGCGCACGGAAGTTGTTTTCCTCATCACGCTCGAAATACAGCACTTTGTAGGAATACACCCCGCCTTCGCGCAGTTTACTGACGATCTCCACCGGAACCGTGCCCAGATCCTCACCAATCACCATGCAGCGGTGACGCTGACTTTCCAGCGCCAGAATAGCCAGCAGATCGTCTACCGGATATTGCACATACGCGCCTTTATCCGCCGTTTCACCGGCCGGGATCCACCATAAACGCAATAACGTCATCACGTGATCAATACGCAACGCGCCACAGCTGGTCATGTTTGAACGCAGCAGATCGATAAACGGCTGATAGCCGCGTTTCACCATCACATGCGGATCCATCGGGCGCAGATCCCAGTTCTGACCCAGCGGCCCGAGGATATCCGGCGGTGCGCCGACCGAGGCTTTCAGGCAGTACAGCTCGCCATCGCCCCAGGTTTCCGAGCCACCTTCCACCACGCCGACGGCCAGATCACGGTATAAACCGATCGGCATGTCGCCCTGCTGGCTGACCTCGTAGCATTGGGAAAATTGCGTTTCTGCCAGCCATTGCAGCCAGAGGTAAAACTCCACATCCTGCGCTTGTTGTTCGCAGAAAGCGCGAACGGCCGGTCCGCGCGCATCATGATATTGCTCCGGCCAGCGGTTCCAGCCGAGCGCAACATCCGTCTCTTTCGCCAGATGTTCGTATAACGCGTCAAATGCCGCCTGCAGGTACAGACTTTCCCCGCCCTGCTTCACAAAAGCGGCCAGCGATTTCACCTGCGCATCCTGCGCTTTACGCTTCAGGAATTGCGCGTAGGCCAGCCGTAAACCTTCGAGTTTCAGCGGCATCACTTCGCCATAATCCACCCAGTCGCTGGCACGTACGGCCTGTAACCGTTGCTGCGTCAGCGGCAGATTCCACCATTGTTGCGCGGCTTCGCTCAGCCTGAAATCGTCGACGGCACTGACGTCGATATAAATCACGTTCAGCCAGCGGCGCGACGACGGACTGTACGGGCTGGCCGCCACCGGATTGGCTGGATACAGCGCATGAATAGGATTCAGCCCGACAAACGCACCGCCACGCTCAGCGACCTTTTTCAGCAACAACCGGAGATCGCCGAAATCGCCAATCCCCCAGTTATTTTCCGAACGCAGCGTATAAAGTTGTACGCACGCGCCCCACAGCTTTTTACCCGCCAGTAACGCATCAGGTTCATAGCAGCGTTTCGGGGCGACAATCACCCGGCAATCCCACTGCTGCGCATCCTGTGTCAGCGTCAGCTGGTGATAACCGGCAGGAATTTTACCCGGCAGCGCCAGGGTCATTTTGCCGCTGATGCGCCCTTGCTGGGTTGCACCGCTTTCCAGTTTGAGTGCCCAGGCATATTCGCCTTCCCCCCCGACCGGCAATGCCAGACGGCTGCCGGAAACGAACACTTTCACCGCAGGAACCGGCGTCACTACCAGATGGCTTTCCGCCACCCAACCCATTGCGGCTAACAGCTCACGCTTAGTTTCGGGCGCAATCGCCTGCTGCTTACCGTGCGCGTTGATAAAACCAGAGGAAATACCCGCCTCCCTGGCGGCCTGCTCCAGTGCTTTGTTCTCCATGCGGGCTCCTTAACGTTTCGCCTGCCAGATCCGCTGCTGATAATCGCGGATCGAGCGGTCGGAACTGAACATCCCAACACGTGCCGTGTTGAGAATGGTTTTGCGCGTCCAGTCTTCCTGGTCGCGATACAGCACATCAACTTTTTGCTGCGCGGCGCAATAATCGGCAAAGTCAGCCAGCACCAGATAAGGATCGCCGCCACCCAGCAAACTGTCGAGCATCAGGCTGAAAGCCTGTTTGTCGCCATCGCTGAAGAAGCCGTTTTCCAGCTCTTTGAGGATCTTATCCAGGTGCTTGTCTTTTTTGCGGATCTTGAGCGGATCGTAGCCTTTCGCCTGCAACGCTTTGACCTGATCAACCGTGTTGCCAAAGATGAAGATATTGTCTTCCCCGACCTCTTCAGCAATCTCGACATTCGCGCCGTCGAGCGTGCCGACGGTCAGCGCGCCGTTCAGCGCCAGCTTCATGTTGCCGGTGCCTGAGGCTTCTTTCCCGGCGGTCGAAATCTGCTCGGAAACGTCTGCGGCCGGGATCATCAGTTCAGCGACAGAAACGCGGTAATCCGGAATAAACACCACTTTGATGCGGTCGCGCACCAGCGGATCGTTATTCACTTTTTCCGCCACTTTGTTAATAGCGTAGATGATGTTTTTCGCCAGGTAATAACCCGGTGCCGCTTTCGCGCCGAACAGGAAGACGCGTGGCACCATGTCCATTTCCGGGTTATCACGCAGCTGACGGTAAAGGGACAGAATGTGCAGCAGGTTAAGATGCTGACGTTTATATTCGTGCAGGCGTTTGATCTGCACATCGAAAATCGCGTCAGGGTTAAGCGTCAGCCCCATCACCTGTTTCACGTAGTGCGCCAGTTTTATTTTATTCTCGCGCTTAATCGTCTGATAACGCTGACGGAATTTTTTATCGTCGGCGAAACTTTCCAGCCCTTTCAGGGCATCAAGATCGTTCACCCATTCGGTTTTCAGCGTGTCGTCAATCAGCGCAGACAGTGCCGGATTACACTGTTTCAGCCAGCGACGCGGCGTAATGCCGTTGGTGACGTTATGGAATTTGTTCGGCCACAGCTGGTGATATTCCGGGAACAGATCTTTCACCACCAGTTCGGAGTGCAGCGCCGCCACACCGTTCACCGCAAAACCGCTGACCACGCACAGGTTCGCCATACGGACTTGTTTGTTCTGGTGAACAGACAGTTTTTCCCACACCGCTTTATCGCCCGGCCACTGCTTTTCGACCACTTTTTTGAAGCGGGCATTAATGGCTTTGATCAGCGAGAAGTGGCGCGGCAACAGGCTGCGTACCAGTTTTTCGTCCCAGCATTCCAGCGCTTCAGGCATCAGCGTGTGGTTGGTATACGCAAAGGTCTGGCTGGTGATTGCCCAGGCAGCGTCCCAGTCCAGCTGATGCTCGTCGAGCAAAATACGCAGCAGTTCAGGAATGGCAATGGTCGGGTGCGTGTCGTTGAGCTGGATAACTTCGAATTTCGGTAAATCCTCAATTTTGCGACCGAGGAAATGATGACGACGCAGGATATCGCCTACCGAACAGGCGCACTGGAAATACTGCTGCATCAGGCGCAGGCGTTTACCGGCGTCGTGGTTGTCATTCGGATACAACACTTTGGTGAGCTTCGCCGCATCAATGCCTTTTTGCTCAGCTTTGAGGAATTCACCGTCGTTGAACAAGGTTAGATCAAACGGATGCACATCAGTCGCCTGCCACAAACGCAGTGGCTGGGTGACGCCATTTTTATAGCCGACCACCGGCAAATCCCAGGCTTCACCGCGCAGGGAGAACGCCGGACGCCATTGTTCTTCGCCATTCTCGTTCCTGGTCAGTTTGCCGCCAAACGCCACGTCAACAGACAGCGAGCTGTTGTGGCTGAACCACGGATAACTTTCGCGATGCCAGTTATCCGGCGCTTCCTGCTGTTTGCCTTCGCTGAACGACTGACGGAACAGACCGTACTGATAATTCAGGCCGTAGCCGGTCGCCGGTTGTCCGACGGTCGCCATCGAATCAAGGAAACAGGCCGCCAGACGCCCTAGTCCGCCATTACCCAGCGCCGGATCGGTTTCCTGCTCCAGCACATCGGCCAGCTCAACGCCCTGCTCTTTCAGAGCCTGGTTAACGGTCTCATACCAGCCGAGGTTGATCAGGTTATTCGCGGTCAGGCGCCCGATCAGAAATTCCATCGAAATATAGTTTACGTGCCGTTGCGGCTGTTTTGTCGCTTCAGGCGCAGGCTGCGCACTCAGCTGTTCGGAGAGCGCGGCACTGGTGGCCTGCCACCACTGATGCGGTGTCATATCCTGTGCCTGTTGCAAACCGAATCCCTGCCACTGGCGTTTTAGCGCGGCTAAAAACTGCGTCTTATCCAAAGTCACCTGCATTACATGCCTCTTTATCCGGGAATTTGTAGGGAAGTCTGATGTTGATTATCACTATGCTGACGCTTGTGCCTGTGAGCAGCATCATCCTGCCAAAGATTAGGCAGGGAGGAGAAACGGGGCGTAGCCGGAGGAGACGGGGGATCAGGGGGAAGCTCTGAAAATTTGTATTTAGAAGTGTGATGCAGAGCAACTTAACGGCATGTAAAAACGTAACATTCTTGCAATCAATGTTTCAAAGGAGGACTTTAGAAAAAGTGATTAATTACACGCTGCGAAATAATTATTACGCCTCCTGACTACCGTCAAAAGAATCGAAAAAAATGCTGATCCCGTCGAAATTGAGCCGCCCGGTGCGGCAGCAAAATACAGTGGTTCGCGATCGTCTGCTGACGAAGCTCTCGACTGCGCCAAATTACCGTCTGACCCTGGTCGCCAGTCCGGCGGGCTATGGGAAAACGACGCTGGTCGCACATTGGGCGGCGGGCAAAAGCGATCTCGGCTGGTATTCGCTGGATGAAAGTGACAATCAGCCGGAGCGTTTTGCCAGCTATCTGATTGCGGCGGTACAACAGGCTTGCGGCGGTCATTGCGTCAAAAGTGAAGCGCTGAGTCAGAAACACCAGTACGCCAGTTTATCGGCGCTGTTTGCTCAGCTGTTTGTTGAGCTTTCCGACTGGCACCGTCCGCTGCTGCTGGTTATCGACGATTATCATCTGATTTCTAACGATGCCATCCATGAAGGGATGCGTTTTTTCCTGCGTCATCAGCCGGAAAATCTGTCGCTGGTGGTCCTTTCGCGCACCCTGCCACCGCTGGGTATCGCCAATATGCGTGTCCGCGATCAGTTGCTGGAACTTAACGCCACGCATCTGGCCTTTACGCACCCGGAAACCCAGCAATTTTTCGACAACCGGTTGAAAGACCCCATCGATCAGGCCGACAGTGGCCGCCTGTGCGACGAAGTGGCTGGCTGGGCAACGGCACTCCAGTTGATCGCGTTATCCGCACGTCAGTCCACCACGTCGTCGCAACAGTCTACGCAGCAGTCCGCCCGCAAACTGGCCGGGCTGAATGCCAGCCATCTTTCAGAATATCTGGTGGATGAAGTGCTGGATCGCGTGGATGCGCCGACACGAGACTTTTTACTGCGCTGCTCGCTGCTGCGGTCAATGAACGATGCGCTGATTGTGCGCCTGACCGGCAGCGAAAACGGCCAGCAGCGCCTCGAGGAACTGGAACGTCAGGGGCTTTTCATTCACCGCATGGATGACACCGGCGAATGGTTTAACTTCCATCCGCTGTTTGCCACTTTCCTGCGCCAGCGCTGCCAGTGGGAACTGTCGACAGAACTGCCGGCCATTCACCGTGCCGCTGCCGAAGGCTGGCTGGCGCAAGGTTTTCCAGCCGAAGCTATTCATCATGCGCTGGGGGCGGAAGACATCAATATGCTGCGCGATATTCTGCTGCAACACGCCTGGGCATTGTTCAATCAGAGCGAACTCGCGTTGCTGGAAGAATGTCTGGCCGCGCTGCCGTACGACCGCCTGATCCAGAATCCTAAACTGGTGCTGTTGCAGGCGTGGCTGGCACAAAGTCAGCACCGTTATGCCGAAGTGGAAACGTTGCTGGTGCGCGCCGAAAGTGAAATGCAGCAGCGCAATATCGTCATGGAACAGGAACTCGCGGCGGAATTTGATGCCCTGCGGGCGCAGGTGGCGATTAACGATGGCCGTCAGGATGAGGCGGAAAAACTTGCCGCGGACGCCCTGAAATATCTGCCGTATGAAAGCTATTACAGCCGGATTGTGGCGACCTCGGTCACCGGAGAAATCCAGCACTGCAAAGGCGATCTGACCCGCGCCTTGCCGCTGATGCAACAAACCGAACAGATTGCCCGCCGCTATGAAGCTTATCACTATGCGTTATGGGCATTGCTGCAACAGAGTGAAATCCTGATTGCGCAGGGCTTTTTGCAGGCTGCGTTTGAGATGCAGGATCGCGCATTTGAACTGGTGCGTGAACAGCATCTGGAACAGTTGCCGATGCACGAATTTTTACTGCGCCTGCGCTCGCAATTACTGTGGTCATGGTCGCGGCTCGATGATGCCGAAGACGCCGCCCGTCAGGGGCTTGACGTGCTGACCAACTTCCAGCCACAGCAGCAGTTGCAGTGTCTGGCAATGCTGGCGAAATGCTCCCTCGCCCGCGGTCAGCTAGATAACGCACATCACCATCTGCAACGCTGTGAAAGCCTGCTCAAAACCGGTCAGTATCACATCGACTGGCTGACCAATACCGATAAACCAAGGGTGATTTACTGGCAGATGATCGGCGACAAAGCCGCTGCCCGCCAGTGGCTGCAACAGGCACGTAAACCCGACATGGCCGACAACCATTTTCAGCAAGGCCAGTGGCGGAATATCGCCCGCGTGCAGATTTTGCTGGAACAGTTTGATGAAGCCGAGGTGGTGCTCGATGAGCTGAATCAGAATGCGCGTCAGTTGCGCCTGACCAGCGATCTCAACCGCAATCTGCTGCTCAGCAATCTGCTTTACTGGCATACCGGCCGTAAAAATGATGCGCAGCGGGTGCTGATCGAAGCGCTGGGGCTGGCGAACCGTACGGGTTTTGTCAGTCATTTCGTCATCGAAGGGGAAATGATGGCGCAGCAGTTGCGACAGTTGCTGCAACTCAATCTGCTGCCGGAACTGGAACAGCGCCGTGCGCAGCAAATTCTGCGTGAAATTAACCAGCACCATCGTCATAAGTTCGCGCACTTCGACGAAGGGTTCGTCAACAAACTGCTGACCCATCCGCAGGTGCCGGAACTGATCCGCACCAGTCCGCTGACCCAGCGCGAATGGCAGGTTCTCGGGCTGATTTACTCCGGTTACAGCAACGATCAGATCGCCGGTGAACTCGATGTCGCGTCCACCACCATCAAAACGCATATCCGCAATTTGTACCAGAAACTGGGCGTCGCACACCGTCAGGAAGCGGTGCAGCAGGCGCAGCATCTGTTACAGGTCATGGGGTACGGCGCCTGATTCACCGGGTAACTCTCAGCGCCCTACCGATATCGCACCCCACTCTTTTCATAACACATCATCAAAATAAGTTGATGTGTTATGCCTATTTTTCATTAGCGAACATATTTTGCTCAAAAATAAAATCCGGTGATATAATGTGACCGTCGTCACACTATTGTAATTCACCATTTCTTCAGAAAAGCCCGCTGCCAACCTGTTGTAACAGCCATCCGGCTGATTTTGGCTTTGTGTAAACGGCTGTAGTGAGTAAGGATTTTATCGATGGGTACTTTAACTGCCGGGATTGTCATGATGCGCTGGGAATTGCTGAGCGCCTTTTTGATGTTCTGCACCAGCCAGCTTAATATTGTTTGCCGCCAGTCCAGCCGCAATACCATGGCCTTTGTTTGCAGCGGTCTCGGCCTGACCGTAACCTGTTTCTTCGTCATGAGCCTGATGGGCATGAATTATGATGCCGCCGCCGTCGCGCAGTTCTGGGCAAACACGAAAGACGTTTTCTTTGATGTGATGAGCAAAACCCCGACCGATATGTCTTATTACTATTAATCCGATTCGCTCACAGCGTGTCATTGAGAACAGATGAAAGAAAGGCAGAACATGATGTTCTGCCTTTTTTATTGCCCTGATAATGAACATTCAGACCAGCTTGCTGATTATTTGTTCACCTGCATGTCATTTAATCCTAAATTTAGAAAAATGCGTGGCGTATCTGAGGTCTTTTTGTACGTGAGTTTCTGATTACCTGTAAATTGCAGTCTGCTCCGCAATGTAAAACGATATTGTGCGCAGGGCATAAACTATTCATTGCTAATAGTTGAAGGGTCGTATTAGATTCTCACCCATACTTTTCTTAGAATGATCATTGCTTTGTTTGCTTCAGGCTGCTGAATTTTCACCGGTTTGGCACCCCTGCTTATGGCTGAAGGAATTCCGATGAATACGCATCACGTGCTTGGCGCGTTAGTGTTACTGGTAAGTTCTGCTTCTTCGCTCGCCGTTGAAACGACGGGCATTCCCCAGGATCAGGTAAAAGAGCGCAATGCATTTATTGCGGACCTGATGAAAAAAATGACCATTGATGAAAAAATCGGTCAGCTGAATCTGGTCACTGTGGGGCCGGACTATCAGAAAGAAGCCATTATGGCTGACATCCGCGCCGGTAAAGTCGGTGGCGTGTTTAATACCGTCACTAAACCTGATATTCGCCGCATGCAGGATCAGGTGAAAGAAAGCCGCCTGAAGATCCCTCCGTTTTATGCCTATGACGTGGTGCATGGTCAGCGCACTATTTTCCCTATCAGCCTTGGGCTTGCCGCCAGCTGGGATATGCAGGCCGTCAACACCAGCGCACGTATTTCCGCACTGGAAACCGCAGCAGATGGTCTGAATATGACCTTCTCGCCAATGGTCGATATTACCCGTGATCCGCGCTGGGGCCGTGTCTCCGAAGGTTTTGGCGAAGACACCTACCTGACGTCCCGCCTGGCACATGAAATGGTGACGGGTTATCAGGGTAAAGACCCTTCCGCACCCGACGCCGTGATGGCTAACGTCAAACACTACGCGCTGTACGGCGCGGTGGAAGGCGGTCGCGAATACAACACCGTGGACATGAGCCTGACCCGCATGTTTAACGATTACATGCCACCGTATAAAGCGGCGGTAGATGCCGGTGCTGGTGGCGTGATGGTTGCCCTCAACAGTGTTAACGGCGTTCCCGCGACGTCAAATACCTGGTTGCTGAAAGATATTCTGCGCGATGACTGGCAGTTCAAAGGTCTGACAGTGAGTGACCACGGCGCTATTGGCGGTCTGGTCAAACACGGCGTGGCCGAAGATGATCGTCAGGCGGCTGCGATGGCGCTGAAAGCCGGTGTCGATATGGACATGGCCGACAATATGTACGGTAAGTATCTGAAAGGATTGCTCGCCGACGGTCTGGTGAGTCAGCAGGATATTGACCGTGCCGTACGTGACGTTCTGGCCGCGAAATGGGACATGGGGTTGTTTGTCGATGAATACCGTCATTTAGGCCCGCAGTCGAGCGACCCGGCGGACACCAATGCCGAAAGCCGTCTGCACCGCACCGAAGCCCGCGAAGTCGCACGCACGTCCCTCGTGTTGCTGAAAAACACCAACGAGACGCTGCCGTTACAGAAAAAAGGCACCATTGCCGTGATTGGCCCGCTGGCTGACAGCAAACGCGATGTGATGGGCAGCTGGTCTGCCGCCGGTAAAGCCGCTCAGGCCGTGACTGTCTTGCAGGGGATGAAAGATGTCCTCGGTGACAAAGGCACATTGTTATATGCACGCGGTGCTAACATCACCGACGATCAGGGGATGGTCGATTTCCTTAATTCCTACGACAAGCAGGTGATCAACGACCCGCGTAAACCGCAGGACATGATTGACGAAGCGGTGAAAACAGCTGAGAAATCAGATGTCGTGGTGGCGGTGGTGGGTGAAGCGCAGGGTATGGCGCATGAAGCCTCCAGCCGTTCAGATATCAGCATTCCGCAAAGCCAGCGTGACCTGCTCAAGGCGCTGAAAGCCACCGGTAAACCGCTGGTGATTGTGCTGATGAATGGTCGTCCTCTGACACTGACGTGGGAAAATGACATCTCTGATGCCATGCTGGAAACCTGGTTCGCCGGCACCGAAGGCGGTCACGCGATTGCCGACGTTCTGTTTGGCGATTACAACCCGTCAGGCAAACTGCCGATGACTTTCCCGCGTTCGGTCGGGCAAATTCCTTTGTATAACAGCGTGCTGAATACCGGTCGTCCGTTCAATCCACAGCATCCGGATAAATACACGACCCGTTATTTCGATATCACCAACGGGCCGCTGTTCCCGTTTGGTTATGGCCTGAGCTACACCCGTTTCAGCGTGTCTGACGTGAACCTTTCATCCACAACCATGGATGCGAAACATCCGCTGACAGCCAGTGTCACGGTGAAAAACACCGGCAAAGTCAGTGGCGCGACGATCGTCCAGCTGTATCTGCAGGATGTCACCGCGTCGATCAGTCGTCCGGTTAAAGAGCTGAAGAACTTTGAGAAGATCACCCTGCAGCCGGGTGAAGAGAAAACCGTGACATTTGCTATCAATGAAAGAGACTTACGTTTCTACAATGACAAGCTGAAATGGGCCTCTGAACCCGGTAAGTTCAACGTATTCGTCGGGTTAGATTCTCAGGATGTGAAGAAAACCAGCTTCCTGCTGAAATAACATATCGGGTCTGAAACCAGGCCCGATATGCAGTCAGCACGTTCTCTCTCAGGCGGGATCCCGGCAACGGAACCCGCCTGTTCTGAGCAGTAATTTCTGTCCGGTGACTGGATATATAACCGACAGTTGCTAACCTTAAATTCAATGTGTTACGCCTTCCGGCTCTGTATCCGATAGTTGCGGAGCGGTGCGGGTGTGCTGAGCAGAGTAAACTCCGTCTGTGCTGACTATCGCCATGTCGCCACACTGGCGGCGTATAGCGTTCTTTTCGGAGAAACATTCATGGTCGATTCTCAAGATGCGTCCATCCTGTACCTGCATTTTGGTACGCCCCGCCCATACTGGCGAGTGGGTTCTGACAGCAATGCACTGGAGCTGTCCGCAGAGAAAGGCGTTGTTAATGTTGCTATCTCCCTGACCCAATGGCAGGCGGGAAAAATCAGGCAACTGACCGGGATCACCTCAAGTTTCACGCTGGACATCACCCTGTTCGGTTCCCCTGTACGCCTTTATCTCGTCGGCCGGAAAATTGACAGCAAAGCCTGGGCTGGCACGGCATCAGCGTATCAGGACACTGAATCCGTCGCGCACGATCTTGAAGTCGGTCTGACTTTTGCTGAACAGGTGGTTTCCGAAGCCAACTCCGTGATTGTGATCATCGATCAGGAAGGCAAAATCCATCGTTTTAACCGGCTGAGCGAAGAATATACCGGCCTGCGCGAAGAAGATGTCATTGGCCGCAGCGCCTACGATTTATTCATGTCGATGGAAGAAGGTCTGGCGTCGCGCCAGAACATCAACGGTTTTTTTCAGCATCAGCAATCCTACGAAGTCGAACGCTGGATCAATACGGTTAAAGGTCAGCGGCTGTTTCTGTTTCGCAATAAATTCGTCCACAGCGGCAGCGGTAAAAAGCAAAAATACCTGATCTGCTCGGGTTCTGACATTACGGACGAGCGCAAAGCGCAGGAGCGTCTGCGCGTGCTGGCCAACACCGATCTGGTCACCGGTTTCGCCAACCGCAACGCGTTACAGGAATCTCTGGCCAGAGCCCTTCTCGAGCGCGGCGAAAACAAAGTCGGGCTGATTTATCTGGATCTGGATAACTTCAAAAAGGTGAACGACGCCTACGGTCATATGTTTGGCGATCACCTGTTGCGGGCGGTATCCGACGCTATTCAGGATTGTCTTTCGCCTAACGATAAGCTCGCGCGCCTCGGCGGCGATGAATTCATCATCCTCAGTATCCATGCAGAACTGAGCGCACTGGAGGCACTGAGCCAGCGCGTGTTGCGCCGCCTGAGCCTGCCATTTCGTATCGGTCTCATTGAAGTCTATACCGGCTGTTCCGGCGGCATTGCTATCTGTCCGGAACACGGCACTGACGGCGATACGCTGCTGCAAAACGCCGATACCGCCATGTATGTGGCGAAGGAAAAAGGCAAAAATGCGCACTGCGTTTTCTCGCCGGGTATGAATGAAAAAGCCTCAGAATACATGTGGCTGGATACGCATTTACGCAAAGCGCTGGCGGAAAAAGACCAGCTGGTTTTGCACTATCAGCCGAAAGTGTCACTTTATGGCACCGTGCAAAGTGTCGAAGCGCTGCTGCGCTGGAATTCGCCGGAACGCGGTCTTATCCAGCCGCAAAGTTTTATCCCTTATGCCGAAGAATCTGGCCTGATTACCCCCATCGGCAAATGGGTGATCGAAACCGCCACCCGTCAGGCGACTGAATGGCAAAAAAAGGGGCTGAATCTGCGCGTGGCCGTGAATCTTTCCGGACGCCAGCTGAATAATGGCTCGTTTATCACGACGCTGTCTGACGCCATGAAAAAAGCCGGCATGAAAGGTTGTCTGCTCGATTTTGAACTGACCGAAAGCTGCCTGGTGGAAGACGAAGGCGCAGCTGTCGCCATGATTAACCAGCTGCATAAACTCGGCGCGCAGGTGCATCTGGATGATTTCGGTACCGGTTATTCTTCGCTGTCCCAGCTGGCACGCATTCCGCTCGACTGCATTAAGCTCGACCAGAGTTTTGTCCGTGGGATCAATGACAATCCGGTTTCCCAGGCGCTGGTGCGGGCGATTGTGGCGGTGGCGAAAACCCTGCAACTGACCGTGGTGGCGGAAGGGGTGGAAACGGCTGAAGAAGAGAAGTTAATTGACGAAATTGGTGTGGACAGCAAACAGGGCTTTCTTTACGCCAGGCCAATGCCCGCAACGGAACTCGAGCACTGGCTTGAAGAAAAAATGATTGCTTCACCCAATATTTTTAAACCTAAAGCAAAACAGAAATAGCGCCAGTAACGGGCCCTTTCTGCCCGCTGCTAGCCGGTTTTACGCAGTGATGCCGTATGCCGGTTTTGCAGCATGACCAGACGCTCCATATAACTCAGGTCTTTCTCCTCCAGCGTAAACGCGGCATCCACCCAATCCTCCGTAATATCCATCAGCTCGGAACGTGAAAGTTGCAGCACGCGCTGGCGTGCGCGGATCATGGCGCGGATCCCGTTAAGTTTTGGCCGCAGCACATCCATAAACGTACGCGTGGCGTTGAACGCCTCACCCGGCTGGAATAACACATCCACCAGCCCGCGGCTTTCAAACCATTCCGCCGTATGAGACTCACCGGTGGAAATCAGTTCCTCCGCCAGCTTCATGCCCGCTTTACGCGAGACCAGCGAATAACCGCCCATTCCCGGAAAGAGGTTAAAGGCGATTTCCGGAAACCCCATCCGGGCCGTGTTTTGCGCCAGCACATAATGGTGCGCCAGCGCCGCTTCGAATCCGCCGCCCAGCGCCGTACCTTCAATCATCGACAAGCTGATCGCGCCCACATCAAACCCGCGCGCTGCAGCATGAACACAGTCCACACAGGCTCTGGCGTAGGCGCGCAAAGCCTCGCGCTTGTTATTGACGATAGAGTCGACAAAGAAACTAAGGTCACCTCCCACATTGTACATATTGGGCACCAAAGAACCGGTGACCCAAAAATCAAAACGCAGCCCCGACGCCTTTGCTGCATAGGTCAGCGTCATGATGTCCTCAATAAGCTCCTGATTAAAACATGGACGTGGATAAGACCTGAGCATCATCCACATGACATTACGGCCTTCTTCATAATAGGCTGCAATCTGGGGCAAATGCCCGGCTTCGGTAAACGGGCGGCAGGCTGTATGGTCAATAAGATTCATAGTATATATCCAGGTTAGAAATGAATTTTTTAGGGTGAAGCAGCTCCAGCCTAGTCCAGCTCTAACCTGAACTGAATCGATTCGAGATTGTTTTATAAAAATAATCCTAAGCGCATAAACGTAATAAAAAAATGTTTAAAATAAACAACCTGCAACCAATCAATATTGTGTAAAAACAAAGAAATAATGTTTTTATCCGCGACTTCAGACGACCAGACTTCCGCAAAAATAATCCGCCATAATTAATGTTTGGCGATTAATAATATGCGTAATAGTTAATTAACTCTCAGGGATTTCCCCAAAGTGACGCATATCACAGTCATTGCACGCTGACTTTCCAATTGCTCTGCCACCCGCTAAATTGAATTCATCTCCTCCGACCACTTAAGAGAATTCCATGACTGAACGCGCTTCGCTGTTTTATCCGCATCTGCTGGCGCCGCTGGATTTAGGTTTTACACAACTGAAAAATCGCGTGCTGATGGGTTCTATGCACACCGGACTGGAAGAACTGGAGGACGGGCCTGAACGTCTGGCGGCCTTTTATGCCGAACGCGCCGCCGCAGGTGTCGGGCTGATTGTCACAGGCGGCATTTCCCCCAACGCGCAGGGCGTGGTGTATCAGGGTGGTTCAATCCTCGCAGAACAGGAGCACATCACGCATCACCGCGTGGTGACCGATGCCGTTCATGCCGCCGGGGGGAAAATTGCGCTGCAAATTCTTCATGCAGGGCGTTACAGTTATCAGCCCCACCCCGTCGCGCCTTCAGCACTTCAGGCACCGATTAACCGCTTTACACCTCACGCTCTCAGCGAAGAAGAAATCGAATCAACACTGTCAGATTTTGCCCGCTGTGCGCAACTCGCCAAGGAGTCCGGCTATGACGGTGTGGAAATCATGGGCTCCGAAGGTTATCTGATAAACCAGTTCCTCACCGCGCGCACCAATCAGCGCACGGACAGCTGGGGCGGTTCCGCCGATAACCGTATGCGGTTTGCGACAGAAGCCGTGCGCCGCGTGCGCGAAACCTGTGGCAGGGAGTTCATCATTATTTATCGCTTATCCATGCTGGATCTGGTTGAGGAAGGCTCGGACTGGCAGGAAGTCGAAACTCTGGCGCAACGCATCGAGCAGGCCGGCGCGAGCATTATTAACACCGGCATCGGCTGGCACGAAGCGCGCATTCCGACCATCGCCACTATGGTTCCCCGCGCGGCGTTCAGCTGGGTGACGCAAAAACTGATGGGCAAAGTCGGTATTCCGCTGATCACCACCAATCGCATTAACGATCCCGACGTGGCGGAGAAAATTCTCGCCGAAGGTTGCGCGGATATGGTGTCGATGGCGCGCCCGTTCCTCGCCGATCCGGCGTTTGTCGAAAAAGCCGCACAAGGGCGTGCTGATGAAATCAATACCTGCATCGGCTGTAATCAGGCCTGTCTGGATCAGATATTCGCCGGAGAAGTCACGTCCTGCCTGGTGAATCCCCGCGCCTGCCGTGAAACGCAGTTACCCATAACCCGTGCGGAAATCACCAAACGCCTGGCCGTGGTCGGCTCCGGGCCAGCCGGACTGGCATTTGCCACCACCGCCGCCAGCCGCGGACATCACGTCACCTTATTTGATGCACACAATGAAATCGGCGGGCAGTTTAATGTCGCCAAACAGATCCCCGGCAAAGAAGAGTTTTATCAGACGCTGCGCTATTACTCGCGTCAGCTGACATTACTGGGCGTCACGCTGCGTCTGGGTGAAACCGTCACCGCCAGCCAGTTAACGGGTTATGACGAAGTGATCCTCGCCTGCGGTATTTCACCACGCCTGCCGGATATTACTGGCATTGATCACCCGAGCGTACTGACGTATCTCGACGTGCTGCGAGATAAAAAACCGGTCGGTCAGCGCGTCGCCATTATTGGCGCGGGCGGTATCGGTTTTGATACCGCCGAATATCTGGTGCATAAAGGCGTGTCATCAAGCCTGAGTACTCAGGCCTTCAGTCACGAATGGGGGATCGACCAGAGCCTGAGGCATCGCGGCGGTCTGGCACCGCAGGGACCGCAGCCCGAACCGGCGGCGCGGGAGATCGTTCTGCTGCAACGCAAAACCACCAAAGTCGGCGCTGGACTGGGGAAAACCACCGGCTGGATCCACCGCGCCAGCCTGCTGCACCGTGGCGTGAAGATGCAAAGCGGCGTCAGCTACGAACGCATCGACGACGCGGGTTTGCATCTGATCATGAACGGCGAGCCGCTGTGTCTGGAAGTGGATAACGTAATTATCTGCGCCGGACAGGAACCGCAGCGCGCCCTGTATCAGCCCTTGCAGGATGCCGGAAAAACCGTGCATCTGATCGGCGGTGCAGACGTGGCCGTCGAACTTGATGCCCGTCGTGCTATCGATCAGGGCACGCGGCTGGCGCTGAAGATATAAACATTGGATTAGAAAACTGCAGACGAAAAAAAAGCCGCGATAAGCGGCTTTTTCATGTCTGACCAGAAAAATGGTATAAAAATAACTCCACGAATTGTTTATCTGGCTTATTTGTTTCTGTTAATTGACTAAAAATTTTCCAAATAATAATCATAAAATAAGCAGAATTTATTACATCATTAAATTTCAAAAATCAAAGCTGAAGTATTGCTCAGCAAGCAGAAAGCATTCATGAAATGAATTAAATAAAAATAATCGTTTAAAAATTAAATGCATACACCGTACTAATTATCTGAAAATTAACCGCCACTCTCGTCCTGAAATATCGATCCCACTACCTGGCACTCAGCAGAAATCTCGCTACACAGCCCGTGGCAAGCGGATCCCTGTAAAAACAACCTCTTATTAATGACTCACCACTTAATCATTATCTCAAAAATCATGACCCTCATTATTATATCCATCCTCATCACGGAGTTATAAACTCCTGCCAATATTCATTAATTGCCATTCTGATTTTACTTTTAATTTTACGGATATATTCACTCATGACATCTATTGATGGACTGCTTCAGGGTACCTGGTTGCTGGTTATATCGTTAAGGCAAGATGATCATCAGGCAGGAGAATCGCTTTATCAGCAGGGAATTAATCAGATTGAGACGGTTCGTCAGGCACTTAAAAACCAAAATATCTCCTCTGAAAATATTGATCATATCACTTATACACAGTGTGCTTTGCTGGATGAATCCGCGTCAGGAAACATCAGTCAAAGGATTACCTGGCAGAATCACCCGTTACAAGTTCGTTTCTTTCAGACATTTCAGGCTGGCGAGCAGCTTTATGATCGCATTCGTCAGGTACTGCATCAGCCTTCGCCAGATATCTGCGTTCTGACGTGTTTTCAACGAGCCCTGACCCTCGGATTTCAGGGTATCTACCGCGATAAGCCATCACCTGACCGTCAGGCACTTCTCAATGAACTGAACGAATTAATCCCTGCTTTTGATTTCCCGCTAAATACCCCGGTACTGGTAGACCGCCGCTTTATGCGTCGCGGTGGCTGGTTACGTTCTTGCTGGTTAATCGGTGGCGTATTGCTGGGGGTGACGCTGCTCCTCAGCGTGGGACTGAACATACAACTGGGGCAATTTCTGCATCAATGGCTGCCGGACAGATAGTCCGCTGAATTTCACTTTTACGACGGACCGGAGAATGACCACGAGGTCCGTCACCTGAACACGGGGCAGACACGACCTCATGGGCCTCGGTTTACGGCTACGGGCGGTAGCGTGTCGGCAACTCACTGAAACGTTTATCACACTAAAGGGATCCAGTAATGGAGACTGCCTCTTCAACGCCTTTGAACATCGTCAATTCCCTGAACCGCTATCAGCTCGCCGTACACAACAGTACCGCTCCGCTTGATGTTGAGTCTTTTGTTGCCAATGAACATTTGAGCCGCGCTTACCGATATGTCGTCGAGGTCACCAGCGAGGTTCAGGATATTGATCCGCAGACTATCCTGATGCAGGACGCCTCGTTCATCATGCAATCCTTACCGGCGACAGCATTCAATATTTTTACGCCACCGCAGGTACAACGCACGGTACACGGGGTCATCACTCAGTTTGCCCGCTTGTCACAATCCCGCGACGAAGCGCACTACCGCCTGACCCTGGAGCCACATGTTGTTCTGCTCGATCACACCCGCCGCTGCGCCATTTATCAGAACATGTCAGTGCCGGAAATTGTTGAGAAAATCCTGCGGGATAATCATCGTTATCAGGGCTGGCAGTTTGAGTTTCGTCTGAACCAGAGCTATCCGCGTCGTGAGTTAGTCACCCAGTGGCAACTGTCCGATTTCGACTTTATACGCCGCCTGCTTTCAGAAGTGGGGATCTGGTTTACTTTCGAAATGGACAACCGCCTTAAAGAGGAAGTGGTGATATTTGGCGATGCCCAGCAGTACTACCATTTCGACGTCAAACTGCCGGTGAAAGATGTCTCGGGCATGAACGATAATGCCGCCGAATCTGTCTGGTCTTTGTCAGCACTGCATCAGATAGTGGAAAGCGCCGTTAAGGTAAAGGATTACAACTACCGCGATGCAGCAAATACGCTGGCGGTGGAAAACTGTGTGGTGTCAGAGGACAAAACCACCACCGGGACTATTTATCACTATGCCGAAGGATTTCTGAAAACAGGCGGCTCGCAGAAACCAGAACCAGACAGCGCCGGGTTTTATGCCTTTCTGCGCCATGAACGTGACCTGAATGATCAGCATCAGTTATGGGGTAAAACCAACGCTATCCGGCTGGCTCCGGGGCAAATGTTAGAAATCGACGGCATCATTCCGAAAGCTTACGGAAAAGGTATTCTGATCACCGGAACCGTTGCCCGCGCATCACGAAGTACTGCCTATCAGGTGACGTTCACCGGTATTCCGTACAGTGAAACCGTCGGATTCCGTCCTGCGTTGCGGGCCCGCCCGAAAATAATCGGTACCGTGCCTGCACGTATCACCAGTATCAGCCCGAACGACATCTACAGCCATATCGATAAAGATGGCCGCTATCGCCTGAATTTCAACTTTGATCTTGATACCTGGAAAGACGGCTATGAAAGCCCGTGGTTGCGCCTGGCCCGCGCCTATGCCGGAGACACTTACGGATTACATCTGGTTTTACTGGCAGGCACGGAAGTTGCTGTAGCCTTCGACGGCGGACATCCGGATAAACCGTATATTGCTCACGCCCTCCACGACTCCCGCCATCCCGACCATGTGACTATTGAGAACTATAAACGAAACGTCCTTCGCACTCCGGCAAACAACAAACTCAGGCTCGACGACGAACGTGGGAAAGAACATGTCAAAGTCGCCACGGAATACGGTAAAAGCCAGGTCAGCATCGGGCATCTGGTTGATAACAAGAAAGAACAGCGCGGTGAAGGGTTCGAACTGAGAACAGATCACTGGGGAGCCATCCGGGCTGCCAAAGGTATTTTTATCAGTGCCGATGGCCAGCTTCAGGCCCAGGGAAAAGTTCTCGATATGCACGAAGCGCTTGATGAATTGCAGGCGGCTCATCGGGAAGCTATCAGCCTTCACACTGCTGCCGAACTGGCCAAAGCAGAACTGGCCGATATTGAAAAACAGGCCAGCCTGATGAATGACACGCTCAAACAATTACAACAGCGTGCCCTGCTTCTCTCTGCTCCAGCGGGGATAGCGCACGTTACGCCAGCCAGTCTGCAACTCTCCGCCGGTGAAAACCTGATTGTCACGACCGGACAGAATGCCGATATCAGCATCGCGCAAAAACTGCGTATCGCCTCAGGGGAAATTCTCAGTCTGTTCGCCAAAGCCATGGGCATCAAAATGTTTGCTGCCGCTGGCCGGATACAGATCCAGGCGCAAAGTGATGCGCTGGATATGTTCTCGAAGAAAGACATGACCATCGCCAGCAGCGACAGCAAAGTGACTGTTTCAGCCAAAACCGAACTGCTGCTCGAATGCGGCGGCGGTTTCATTCGCATCAAAGGCGGTAACGTGGAAATCGGGGGGCCGGGCAGCGTGTCAGTAAAAAGTGCCACTCTGCAAAAAGTCGGGCCGGACAGCCAGAATGCATCGCTGAAATTACCGGAACACTGCGCTTCTATGATAGACGAAGCGGCGGCAGGTCAGGGACCAACGGTAAGCCTGAGTTAAAGGATGAATGAAATGACGACTCTGGAATATGACACGGAACAGGTGCTGTTTGATTACTCTCACACGGCGATACAACAACAGTCGGCGGCTATCCTTGACCAATTAAACAAACATTTTCTCCAAAGCGGAGAAAACGTATTCCTGCTGGTTGACCCGGCAAAGCTGGAACTTAATATCACGTCATCCTGGCTGACCACCCTGACTGAACGCCGCCCGGAACCTGTCGCCTTACTGCATGCCTCAATACCACAATCTTATTACCCGTGGCTGATCACCCTCGACCTTGCACGGCCAGAGGATCAGGCATTGCTGCAGGAAAGCATCATCAGGTCGCTGCAGGAAATCGATCCGGCAAAACTGAGGGCCGGTTGCGGTCGCACCCTGTGCGGATGGCTGACCAGCATGCAGCCTGCCCGCGTAGTTGCCCGTCAGCTGGGGAGTACTGCAGTACAAAAACTGAAGGAAGGCGGCAATATTTTGCTGCGTTACTTTGATCCGGCAGTGCACAACACCTTATGGCCACACCTGAGTATTTTCCAGCAACAGCGCATGCTGGGCATCCTGTCAGGATGGCATTTCCCGGACGGCGACGGCCAGCTTGTTTCACACCAACACACTCCGCCTGCGCAACCGTTACTGACTTTCTCGCTGGCCTTGCAGGGAAATGACAATGCAATGCTGGAGCGCGTGGGCATCGTCAATCAGGCCCTGAAGCAATATCGCGAGCAGACAAAGCACGATTCACGCATGAGCGAGACTGCATTACGAAGCATTGCAGAACTCGCGTTGCAACGCATTGCCCATTCGCCCGTGATTACCACCGTTGATGAACGCGTATTGTTTGCTTTTCATGCACTGCGCTATCACGCACACATCGATCTGAGTCCTGAGTTTCAATATTTGTTATCCACAGAGACTCAGCCGGTCGATATTCGCTATCGCCAGCGCATATGCGCACTCACACCAAAGGACTGGCAGCGGCTGGCGGATGAATGTCAGCACTTAACTGTCGCCACGCACAAAAACAAGGAGCTGTTGCCATGAGTCAGCCTGCAGTCGTAATTTGTCCCCGCTGTCAGCCCTGCGGCCCGGCCATACTGCCGTTGCGTTATGCCCCGATACCAGACTCACTCTCCCCTAAACTGCCGGGATGGGCTAAACCTGAAGTCGATTTCCCCAAAATCCCTGGCTACGACTACGGTTTACGCGCCATGCGCGCGGGTTTTTTATACGTCTGGTACGAAGCCGATGCACATTGGGAAACCTGGAGCATCACGCCAGATGGCGGACTATGGAAGCAGAATGACGCCCTTTCCGCACAGCCCAAATACACTTCGGACTGCGAAAGAGGTTTCCATAAATCCGCCAATATTGAATTCATTGTGCTGGATAAGCTGGCTCTGACCAGCACGCTCTGGCTGGCCTATACACCAGCTAAATGGAACCCGGCCCTGCTCGACATTTATGCCGCAGATGCCGGTAAACGAAAGGCGCGTATGCAGCAGGTAGAATCCTGGCAATGGACCGCTCCCGAAGAGGAAAAAGGCATTGCACAGGCCACGCAGGCGACCCTGCAAACCGTGCTTGATTATCAGCCGCCGGGGCATGCCTGTCCCGCCGGGAAGTTACCTTTTTCCACCGATATTTCCCGTATCAGCGCCATATCCGGCACCTCGCCGTCTTACACTTTTGCAGCCGATGCCATTCGTCCGCGCACCACACTTTATCCCTGGAGCACGGAGCGTGCCGGAAAAGAAAGTGCCACACTGACCGCTTTAGCATCGCGCGGAACGTTACCCGACGGCACGCCAGTAAAACCGCTTATCATGGCGGTCAATGACCCGATTGGCATCGCGCATGAGCTGACCGGCTGGTGTGATGACATGACGCTGATGCATAAACGCTACCGCGATGAGCTGGGCGTTGAGTTTGCGACCTATTACGATATCAAAGGACTGGAGCGGGTCATCAGACAAGCTGAAGAACAGCAGTTTGACCAGACCTCCCCGGAAAAGGCCTCCCGGCACAGTATTGAAACGGTGCTCAACGGGGCAGGATTCGACCTGAAGGGTACGACGCCTTCGTATGAAGAACTGGAAAAAATATACGCAAAAAGCCGGGCGAAATGGAAACTCAATGCGGTGAACAAAGCCTGGCAGAAATACGCGGATAAGTTTAACCAGAGCTGGATCACGGACTTTGAAACCGCTTACGGGGAACTGACCCGTACCGTAGAGGAAAAAATAGGCATCCTTATCGGGCTGCGCCTGCTCTGGCTGCAACATCCTTTGTTCATTGTCTGCATTGACGATTTCAACTCCGACCTGACTCAGGACAACCTTAATTACCGGGAAATGGTCGGTTACGCGCTGGCGTCGATAAATCTGAGTGAGACGGGAAAAGCACAGATTAATACGTGGATCGGCAGCTATTCAACACAGGACAATAAGAACCTGCTCTGGCGCTATCAGTTCTTCAATAGCCCGGCGGTCATGGCCTCCGTCAATCCATTACTGGCGCAGATTAAAAGTCAGACAGCGCCCACTGCGGGCGAGCAAATAAAAACAGATACACAGTTTATCCTGAATAATTTATCGGTCTATGCTGACGCCGTGGACAGGGCATTAGCCGCCATGATGTCATCCGGTCAGGCGCAATCCCTGACACAAAGGATTATGGGGTTTGGTGACCGCGCCCTCACCACCATGACCAATCAGGTACTGGCCGGCACCGTGGTGGATACCTTTCAGGGAAAAGCGCTCAGGGCATTATTTCTGTTGGATTCCGGCGTTGCGAAAGACCATTTAGCCAAAATGATGAATGACGCAATCGCCCATCCTGCGGGGGACAGTATTTTTACGGCAGAGGTCAGGGGGAATATACAGAAGATCCGTGATAATAAACTGAGTCAGATTGATAAAAACCTCGACCGTTTAGAAGAGTTCAAGAGAAGGTATAATAGATTAAATGAAACGATTGTTGGTAAGGAAAGCATCAAATTATTTCGAGTGAAATCTTTGGGTGTTATATTTTTTTCCGTACTTGCTTTAAGTCTTTCCGAAAGTAGCAAAGGTTCTATCGAAGATAGAATAGCACTAAGTATCCCTATTTTATTTGCAGGGAGTTCACTGGCAGGAATGATAGAAGAAGCCTACAAAAGTGTTATTGCTAGCGAGATTAAAGCAAATACCTGGAAAATGAGAGCAGCCTCACTGGGGAGTGTTGCTGCCGGACTCACAGTTATTATGGATATTCGCGATATGTTTGAAAAAGGCCAAAAGAAAGGTTGGCCGTCATGGTCAGTCGTACTTTCATTTGCAAAGTTTTCTTCAGATACAGCATTTGCTCTCAGTACGATGAATGACATTTTACTCAGTAAAAACAAAGTTCTGGCTGCGATGGGCGAACAAGGACTCAAGTTTACACTTTTATCGACAGCTACTGAAGGAATAGGGTTGGGAGTAACAAGACTAGTTGGATACCTCTCAACCTGGCAGGTGATGGTTGCTATCGTTTTTGCCCAAATGCTATACGAAATGTGGACTGATAATGAAATTCAGGACTGGTGTGAACAAACCGTGTTCGGAACAAAATCAAATAATCATAATACAATGTATTTAACTGCATACGACATATCTGCGTTAGTACAAAAGCAGGAAGAATTATTACATACTGCTATGCAGATAGTATTTAACCTACCTCTTTCTGAAGAAGAAATTAAAAAAGCAGAAGACGAGAGAAGAAAACGCCAACAGGATATTAACACCCATTTTCGACTGAAATATTGACAGGATACTTCCATGGAAAAAGAAACAGATGAGCAGCTATATAACTATACCAGCTGCCTGAGAAGTGAATATAGAGATCTAGAACGACTTGAAGTATCACTCGATTGCCTAGATATTTACATCGAACATAGATCTGAAAAAATTAACGAGTACGATGACATGCCATCCCCCCCCGAAGAAGTGTCTTCGGCGGAAGCATATAAGAGAATGTTTATAGATGAAACGCGCCTTAGTATTATCAGGGCAAAGAAATACTTAAAGCAGGTTCAGGCAGAAATTAATTCTTTCCCTGCTCCACCTGAACTGCCGCCTACCAAGCCATTAATTAAAATCAGCGGCATAGTCCAAGAGCTATCAGTCAAAAAGGTCATTGGTTACTTTGATTTCAGTGAATACAGTACCGAGAAAGCCCGTGCAGAGGAGAAAATCAATCGGGATAACGAGGGTGCCTCACTTTTATTACTCTTACAATTTTTTGCCGGAGATGCGCCTCATGCGCGGTTTAATGATGGCAAGAGAAAAGAAAGTCAATGTATTTATGTCACAGGGAAAGTAGATAGCAGAGTCTTCTCAGGATGGTTACGCCATTCGAATATGCAGGTAGGAGACTATGTGGAAATAGCCGCCATGCCGGAAAATAATGAGTATCGCATGTACGCTGTTGCTAACCCAAAGATGCGGATAATTTCGACCACACAAAATTGTCACTTTGGCAGAAAGTACTCAAACGTTAAAGAATTTACAATCTTAACCGGTGTTTTTTATACGTCAATATTCTTATTCTTGTGTCTCCTCGAATTTCCAACTTTAGAGGAATTTCTCTATGCCATATTGGTCATATTTTCTCTTACAATCACAACCACTTTCTTTATAACCAGAGGAATAAAAAATGAAAACCGTGCTCCAGGCGAGCTATTTGAAAAAATTTGCAACGCATTAGAAATTTATAATGGTGAAACACTTAATCTTGCAAAATACTCCAGACATAAGATTAAAAAAATAAACAACCAATCGGGAAATGAAAAAGTACCATCGGAAATTATACAAACATTAGATAAAGGAAGCTTTGATGTTTTCTATTACCCAGAAAAAGATAATGAAAATCAATAATAATTTGACATCGCCATATCAATTTAATGATAGAGTGCAACTTAATGGAAAATGAAACAGATGAACGGCTAGTCAACTACACGAGTTGCCTGAGAAGTGAGTTTAAAGACTTAGACCGATTAGAAGGATGTTTTAATAGTTTAGATATTTACATTGAAAACAGATCTAAAAAAATTAAAGATTATGATGAAATGATCCATTCAGGCTCTCAAGAGGAGTCTTCAGCGAAAGTATCTAAGAGAGTTTTTATAGAAGAAACGCGCCTTAGTATTATCAGAGCAAGGAAATACTTAAAGCAAGTTCAGGCTGAAATTAATTCTTTCCCTGCGCCTCCAGAACTGCCCCCCACCAAACCTCTAATTAAAATCAGTGGCATAGTCGAAGAACTCTCAGTCAAAAAAGTCATTGGTTACTTTGACTTCAGTGAATACAGTACCGAGAAAGCCCGTGCAGAGGAGAAAATCAAACGGGATAACGAGGGCGCTTCACTTTTATTACTCTTACAGTTTTTTGCCGGGGATGCGCCTCACGCCCGATTTAATGATGGCAAGAGAAAAGAGTCACGATGTATTTATGTTGAAGGTAAAGTTGACGGTAAATTATTTTCAGGTTGGCTTAAGCAAACCAATATTCAGGTAGGTGATTATGTAGAAATGGCAGTTATACCTCAAGGAAATGAATATAAAACTTATGCAATTACTAAGCCTCAGGATGGAATTATATCAATTACACCAAAATGTCAGGCTGGTAGTAAAAGTGTATTTTTCAAAGATGTATTAAAGGCTACAGCGATGGTGTTAGGTTGTATGCTTATATGTATAATAGTAATTGCATTTTTCGCGATAAGAAACTTTGAAGGTTTTCTCTATGTTATTTTATTTTATTGCATCTCAACTCTATTAGTCTCCTTTTTTATTCATCGTGAACTTAAGAAAGAGAATTATGTAACTGGTGATCTCTTTGAAAGAATTTGCCTGGCATTGAACATACCTAACGGAAAAAAACTCGAACTAGATAGGTATTCTAAAGAAAAAATAAAAATCATGAAAGAAAAAGGTGAATGGATAGCGAACGCAAAAAACAATATTTCATACCCACAAATATCAAAAGAAGGTAATTTTGAAATCTACTACTACCCACTAAATAACAAAATTTAGATAACTCCACACAATCCTAATTAACCACATTATTATTTACCCATAAAATCGACTTACTTATACTAGAATGCTAAAGAGAAAAAACACTCAATGAATATAAAAAATTAAAGAATGGGGAACTACATGATGATACACAATATCACGGCGGACAATTATATGCAGCGAAGGCATGAGTAAAGCGTATTCGACATAGGATAAAAAAACAAATGCGATGTATTTAACTTAAAAATCACTTTATGAATTGGTGAAAAAGCAGGAAAAATTGTTACATACTGCTATGCAGATAGTATTTAACCTACCTCTTTCTGAAGAAGAAATTAAAAATGCAGAAGATGAGAGAAGAAAACGTCAACAGGATATTAACAACCATTATCGACTTAAATATTGACAGGATACTTCCATGGAAAAAGAAAAAGATGAGCAACTATATAACTATACCAGTTGCCTGAGAAGCGAATTTAAAGATCCAGACAGATTAGAAGGATGTTTCGCCAGTTTAAACATTTATATTGCCAGTCGCACTGAATCGATAAATGAATATGACGAGACATGTCATTCATCAAATGCTACAGAATCCAGCGAAGAGAGGCAAAACAGGGAGTATATCGATACACTGCGAGAACGTGTTATCAGGGCGAAAGAATACCTTCAGACAAGTCGAAGCGGAGAAGAATAGCTTCCCTCCCTTACCTGAACTGCCACCTACCAAGCCTCTAATTAAAATCAGCGGTATAGTCGAAGAACTCTCAATTAAAAAGGTCATTGGTTACTTTGACTTCAGTGAATACAGTACCGAGAAAGCCCGTGCAGAGGAGAAAATCAAACGGGATAACGAGGGCGCTTCACTTTTATTACTCTTACAGTTTTTTGCCGGGGATGCGCCTCACGCCCGATTTAATGATGGCAAGAGAAAAGAGTCACGATGTATTTATGTTGAAGGGAAAGTTGATGGAAAAGTCTTCTCGGGATGGTTGCATCAGACCAATGTTAAGGTTGGGGATTTTGTAGAAATAGCCGCTACGCCAGAAAGTGGGGAATATAAAATATACGCGATCGCTAACCCACAGACACAAATAATATCAACTACTATAAATTGTTATTGTGGTAGAAATCACTCACATACAAAAGCATTTATAATGTTTACAGGGATTTGCTACACTTCAATTTTCCTGTTTACTTGTCTATTTGAATTCCCAACTTTGGAACGTATTCTATACGCCACTTTGGTCATATTCACCCTAACTACTATCACCACTTATTTTATCACCAGAGGTATAAAAAATGAAAATCGTGCCCCAGGTGAATTATTTGAAAGAATCTGTACTGTTTTAGAAATTCCAAATAGTGATGTACTAAATCTAGCTGTATATACTGATATGAAAATTGAAAACATGATAAAAAAAGGCGAGCCAACCACATCAAAAAACAATACAGACCCATTACCTAAAGCATCAAAAAATGGAGTTAATGATATGTATTACTACCCGAAAAGTACAACTGACAGTTTATTAACAATTTAAATCTAAACGACTTTCAACCTCCTTCCATCCAAAGAAAAAATGAAAAACGCAGCGCAAGAGAAAATAAAACAAAAAAAGGATATTCCTAACTATTACCGGATGAAATACTGACAACAACAAATTCACAGCACACGGGTATTTTTATCATACCTAAAATATTCACAAGACCTTTTAATCACTTAAATTTATTATCCATGGAAATATAAAAATCACAAAACAATTCATTATGATAATATTTAATACCCTAATATGAAAAGTCAAGGAATAAAATGAATTACGAAAATAAATATATATACAACTGGACGTCATGCTTACGTGATGAATACAAGTGCCTAGAAGATCTTACAATCTCACTAAATAGCCTAAAAACATCACTAAAGGTAGACATTGAATTTATTAAAAACACATCTGAAAATGAAAATGAACTAAACTCGCAAATATCATTAACCATCAAAAATATAAACCTGATAGAAAATGAAATATTAAACTTCCCTAAATACCCTGAACTCCCCCCCAAAAAACCACTTATTAAAGTGGTGGGTGTAATTGAGGAAATAACTATCAAAAAGGTCATTGGCTACTTTGACTTCAGTGAATACAGCACAGAGAAAGCATGCGCCGAAGAGAGAATTAAACGGGACAATGAAGGAGCTTCAATTTTATTACTGTTACAGTTTTTTGGTGGGGATGTTCCTCATGCCAGATTTAATGACGGGAAAAGAAAAGAGTCAAAATGCTCTTATATTGAAGGAAAAATCAATGGAAATACTTTTTCAGGCTGGGTACGTCAAACCAATGTCAAGGTTGGGGATTATGTAGAGCTAGCAGCAATGCAGGAGGAAAATAATTATTACATATATGCTTTGGCCACACCTCGCAAGGGGATTATCTCGATGCTTCCGAACTGTTATGCAGGACGACGCTATCCAAACATCAAGCAATTAGCAACGATGTATGGCAAGTTTTATACAATAGTCTTTCTTATTATGTGCCTTTTTGAAACACCCAATATTGAGCAACTTCTCTATGCTATTTTGGTCGTTTCTTCTTTTACGTCTGCAACCACTTACTTAGTTTACAGAGGCATGATTAATGAGAATCGTGCTCCTGGGGAGTTATTTGAGGAAATTTGTAATGTGTTGAACATACCAAATGGAAAAAAATTAAATCTGAGTGAATATACTGATATGAAAATTAATGATATGAAAAATAAAGGTGAAAATATAGAACCCGGCGTCGGTGAAATTTCTGGACCACAAAAAGCTAAACAAAGTGATTTTAATATAAATTACTACCCAAGAAAAATTAATTAACAATATTTTACCCTTTCTGACTCCCAACATTTAAACAGAGAAAAATATCATGCCAAAAGGAATTATACGGCTGGGCGATAAACTGACCAGCGGTGGCGTAGTGATGTCTGCTTCATCCACCATGATCATTGAAGGCATTGTTGCCGCGTTAATTGGCGATGTCGTCATTTGTCCCATTTTAGGTCATGGGGTCAATCGTATTGTGAGTACCACACCCACATGGCTCTCAGACGGCAAACAAGTGGCTTTCGATCAGGCCGTCTGTGCCTGTGGTTGCAAAGTACTGAGCAGCCTGCCCACCACTCATATTGAAGGATAAGGATAATGTCCTGGGATATTCCCCTGCCGTATGTCGTCAGTCATCCGGCCCCCCTTCAGTGGAACGGATGGTGGCGTGGCCTTTCACTTCTGGTGATGCTTTGCGTTGCTGGCGGATGCAGCCTGTGGTTCTGGCTTAAAGATCCGCTGATTTTACTGCTGACCTTTGGCGCGGTGATTACCATCACCATGCTGTTTCTGGGTATTGCCGGCTGGCGGTTGTTCAGTTACGGCGTCAATGCAGAACACGCCGAAAGCATGGAACAGCAAAATGAGTGGCATCAGGCAAAATGGCAGGAATGGGCGCAATCAGGGCTGAATATCATCGATTTCAGTTACATATTCCCCGCAGAAATCCCGCACCCTTTTGAACACCGGACATTAGTTAACAATGAGGTGGCTTTTTCACTTCCATCGCGCCCTTCCCTTCTGTATCTGTTCGAAGAATTACTGGCTCCTTTAACCGCTTCCTTCAGAATGCTTCGGGGCCCGCTTGACGTTTATTTACCCTGCAATGATGACGAATCCACCCGACGGGCTTTTGCCCTGACATGGGAAAAACTGGGTTTATCACTTTCAGCAGTCTCTGATTTCTTCAGTGGTGCCGTGACAAATCCCTGGGCTGACCAGACTACGCAGTGGCTAAATGACGGCAATAAGAACACTAAGTTATTGATATTTTTCCAGTGGCCAGAAAATGATGAACCCCGAATTCATACCGACGGGGCTATCGCATGGTTAATTGCTGCGAATGAGTCAGGTTCTGTCAGGTCACGCTGTCGCCTGCACCGTCCAGTGACAGGCACAAACGATCAAGCCGCAGATAACGCCAAGCTGCTCCTGAAATATCAAACCTCGGCGATAAGCGTTTCAGATCAGTGGTATAACAAAAATGCCATTGCTGCACAGAATGGCCTGACACTGGAACGCTGCAGGCAACTGCGTGTGCAAAATCCGGCATCCAATCCTCCTGTGCCGGAACAACAGTTCATCCTGTACTGGCTGGGAAAACCCGGCCCTGCGACTGACTATTTTACGATAACCCTCATGATGCTGATGGCCGAATACCGTCACGCACCGCAATCATTGGTTCTGTCGCAGGCTGAGGCTTTGGTATTTGCGACTGTCTCTCCCGGAGAAGACATTTCATGATTAATCCCTTTGCATCCCGCCCTTCCGGAGCCAGTTTGCTGGTGATGGTATTTGGTGCGATCCTCGCCGCGGTTTTGTATTTTTTGAGCGAACACTGGGGGCTCAGCCCGTTGCTGCGCAGTCTGATCTGGGCGCTGGGTATGGCACTGTTATTCGGGGTGATGGCTATTTATCGCAACTCACGTCGAAACCCTCCCGCCCCGAGCCCCACATCGAAAAAAGAAACGTATTCCGCGGCTGACGGCGAAACACAATTACCTTTCGCAGAAGAGCTTAGCGTGTATCTGCGCCACCGATATGGACGTTTCTGGCGGTCGAGAGTGCGGTTCGTTGTCCTGGTCGGTCAATCCAGGCTTGTGGGGATGATTGCGCCGGAACTGATTTCACAGCAGTGGATTGAAGCCGATGGCACCGTACTCTTATGGGGCGGCAACATCACCTCAGCATCAGACAGTAACCGTATTTCTGCGCTGCGCAAATTACGCCGCCGCCCGCCTCAGGCCATCGTCTGGGTATGCGATGCCCGTCGTCAGCAGGTTTCTCTGACCGATACCGCAGCCCGTCAGTTACGTGAGCGCGCGAAATTACTCGGCTGGCAGATCCCTCTCTATGTCTGGCAGATTGAAAATAGTGAATCGCTCCCGACGTCCCGTGAAACCCAACCCATCGGATGCTTGTTACCCGCAAACAGTACGCCGCAAATGCTGGAAGAAGCTCTGCGCGAACTGGCACCACAACTGACGGTGCAAGGGACTCAGCAGGTTCTTCAAAAGCCCGTCGACGATTTCATGTTACGTCTCTCACATCAGTTACTGAACGGGGGAATTGCACGCCTGCACGAAACCCTTACGCCCTTATTATCAGGCCCCTATGCTGCCCCTTTACGCGGCATCATGTTTAGTCAGCCATTACGCACCGTCGGTGGCATTGATAAATTTCGCTGGTTGCCGGATGCCAGCTGGAAGGGGATCCTCAATGACTTGTCCTCTGTCCGGCCAAAACGCACAGGGATCCCCTGGGCTAAAGGTCTGCGTTATTCCCTTGCCGGATTATTAATTTTCTGGTGCTTCGCCGCCGTGTTGTCTTTTACCGCTAACCGCGCCTTACTCAGGGAAAGCGCCGACCTTACCGTCAGGGCATCTGCTGACACTATCCCGCTGGAAAACCGCCTGATCAACCTGCTGGAGCTGCAAAGAAAAATAGGCCAGTTGCAGTACCGGGCCGTCTCCGGTTCTCCCTGGTATTTACGCTTTGGCATGAACCAAAACGAGGCACTCCTGGACGCACTCTGGCCTCGTTATCAGAAGATTCATACCGCACTGATCCGCGACGTCGCCGTGGCGAGACTGACACAACAGATGAACACCTTGCTGAGCCTGTCCCCTGATAATCCACAGCGTAACCCGATGGCCAGACAAGCCTATGACCAGCTCAAGGCTTATCTCATGATGTCTCGCCCCGACAAGATGGACGCGCAGTATTTCACCACGACAATGATGCAGCAGTGGACCCGCCGCAACGGCGTGAGTGATGCGGTATGGCGTAATTACGGCCCTTCGCTGCTGGGCTTTTATGCCCAAAACTTATCTGCGCATCCGCAGTGGAAAATCACGCAAGATGAAACACTGGTGGATCAGGTGCGCGCTGTGCTGTTACGCCAGATTGGCATGCGAAACGCGGAAGCTTCGCTGTATCAGAAGATGCTGCGACAGGTTTCCCGCAACTATGCCGACATGCATCTTGAAGATATGGTGGGCGATACTTCTACCCGCCAGTTGTTCAGCACTGACAGTGTGGTTTCGGGTATGTTCACCCGCAAGGCCTGGGAAGAGGCGGTACAGCCCGCGATCGATAACGTGGTCAACACCCGCAGGGATGAAATTGACTGGGTGTTAAATGACAACAAGCACCCTGTCAAAGAAGATATCTCACCACAGGCGCTGAAAGTTCGACTGACTGAGCGTTATTTTGCGGATTTCTCCGGCGCCTGGCTCGGTTTTCTGAACAGCATTCACTGGCGGCGTGCTGACACGTTATCTGATGCTATTGATCAGCTGACACTGATGGCTGACATCAGACAATCGCCGCTGGTCGCCCTGTTAAACACGCTGGATTATCAGGGGAAAACGGGCCAGCAAAATGAAGCATTGACTGAGTCTCTGGTCAAATCCGCGCAGAACCTGATTCATGCAGATCAAAAACCAGCGATTGATCAGCGGAATAAAGGCGCGAAAGGACCTCTTGATGAGACTTTCACGCCCCTACTAACCTTAATGAACGGCAATGCCCGCGGTGATGGTGATAACTCACTGAGTCTGCAAAGTTTCCTGACCCGGATTACCCGCGTACGCCTCAGGTTACAACAGGTGACCAATACCGCTGATCCGCAGGCCATGACCCAGGCACTGGCACAAACGGTCTTTCAGGGAAAATCAGTGGATGTCACCGACACCCGTGACTACGGCAGTCTGGTTGCCGCCAGTCTGGGTCAGGAATGGAGCGGATTTGGTCAGGCAATGTTTGTTCAGCCGATGGAACAGGCCTGGCAACAAGTGCTCACGCCCACCGCAGAGAGTATTAATGCGCAGTGGCGAAAGGCTATCGTTCAGGACTGGAGCAGCGATTTTAATGGCCGCTACCCCTTTGCCCCCGTGCAAAGTGAAGTCTCTCTGGCTTTGATGTCACAGTATCTTCGCAACGACACCGGACGTATTGCGCGCTTTATCACCACCAATCTCAATGGCGTGATTAAACGTCAGGGACGTCACTGGGAGCCGGACATTATCAGCGCACAGGGATTACATTTTGACCCGGAATTCCTTCAGGCATTGAATCAGCTTTCCCAACTCGCCGATGTGGCCTTCACCCATGGCGACGCTGGCCTGCACTTTGAACTGATGGCCAAACCGGCCAAAGACGTCATGCAAACCGAGCTGACCCTCGATCAGCAAAACCTGAAATACTTTAACCAGATGGAAAGCTGGCAGCCCTTCAGCTGGCCTGACAGCCAATGGAAACCCCGCGTGACCTTAAGCTGGGTCAGCGTCCGGGCAGGCACCCGTCTTTACGCTGATTACCCGGGGAGCTGGGGATTTATCCGTCTGCTGGAAAAAGCAAAAGTGACGCAGATTGACTCCAGCACCTTCAGACTGGTGTGGAAAGCGCCAGACGGTTTACCTCTTAACTATCTGATGCGAACCGAGGCGGGAGAAGGCCCGCTGGCGTTACTGGCTCTTAAAGGATTCAAAATGCCGGAGTCGATTTTCCTTCCTCCGCCAGCCAGTGCAAATAATGCCGGTGACACACAATCCGGCTCGGGCACACCAGATTAAGGGTTCTCATGGAAGATTTAACGTTGCGATATTTTGATGCTGAAATGCGCTATTTGCGGGAAGCCGCCAGAGAGTTTGCCGCAGCCCATCCTGACCGTGCAAATGAACTGGGACTGATGACACCGGGCAGTGCCGACCCCTCTGTGGAGCGCCTCTTTCAGGGCTTCTCTTTCTCAATGGGACGCATGCGGGAAAAGCTTGATGATGACTTTCCGGAACTCACCGAAGGACTGATCAGTATGCTCTGGCCGCACTATCTGAGAACGATTCCTTCGCTCTCTCTGGTGGAACTGGCTCCCGCATGGCAAGAGATGAAAATTTCGGAAACACTGGCCGCACATTTTGAAGTCATCTCTCAACCTGTTGGCCCGGAGGGTACCCGCTGCCGCTACCGCACAACACGTGATTTACAGTTGCAACCTCTGACATTGTCACACGCGTCGCTGACAATGGAGCCCGATGGTCAGCACATTATCCGTCTGCGTTTTTGCTGCAGTCTGCTGGCGAACTGGCAATGGGTTGACCTCTCATGCCTGTCAGTCTATCTGAATGGGAGTGCGCCGTTAGCCTCCGCATTGTTGCTGGCGCTGACGCATCAGGTGAGTAAATGCTACCTGCGCTTGCCCGGACAGGTCGACAGACAACCTGTCCCGCTGAATTTTCAGGCAGAAGGATTCGGAGAACAGGCCGACCTTTGGGAACGTGGGGACGCGGCATGTAGCGGATACCAACAGTTGCTTGAGTATTTCACCTTCCGCGAGAAATTTATGTTCGTTGCCATCCGCGGACTTGAGCAGGTGGAATTGCCTGCAACACTGCCGTGGTTTGAAGTGGACATCGTACTCAACAGGCCTTTCCCCTCCGGTTTCTCATTCGACGCCAGCCATTTACGTCTGCACTGCGTCCCGGTAATCAATCTCTTCCCGCTTGATGCCAAACCGCTGAGCATCAACGTTCAGGAAACCGACTACCTGTTGCAACCATTACGGCGGCAGGCAGCCTATACCGAGATATATTCAGTCGACAGCGTCACTTCATCCCGCCGCACGCATGAGCAGGTTTACACCCCTTTTCGCACCTTCCGTCAGCGGGGCGGTTCATTGCGCCGAAGTTTACCTGCGCGCTATTACCACACCCGCGTCAAGCCGGGTGTTACCGGACTGCATGATACCTGGCTGATTTTGGGCGGTGATGGATTTGAGCAAGAACGGTTGTTGGATGAAGAAGCGTTAACCTTAAGCCTGACCGGCACTCATGGACAACTGCCTCGCCTGGCGCTGCGCAGTACATTACTCGATACCACCACGCAGGCTATGCCTGTGCCGCTTAGCAT
Organism: Metardaris cosinga cedra; assembly: GCA_018251075.1. Lineage (NCBI taxonomy): Eukaryota > Metazoa > Arthropoda > Insecta > Lepidoptera > Hesperiidae > Metardaris > Metardaris cosinga. Next base: position 38,177 of record DWRE01000005.1, on the reverse strand, counting down.
TCAGAATCTCTGCCCGCCGACCCTGCCAGCCTATCCGCCAAACCGTGATCAGTTTCACTGGCAGATTTTGAGCCATCTCGGCACACATTTTTTATCCATGATGGATAACGCAGAAGTATTGCGTAACACGCTGGCGCTCTATGACTGGACAGAAAGTGAAGCTAACCGGCGCCGTCTGGATGCCATCGTGAAGACCCAACACTTCAGACTACAGCGCTTTGAAAAAGGTTTACTGCTGCGCGGTGTTGATATTGAAGTCACCGTGGAAGCGCAGGGGTTTTGCGGCGAGGGGGATATTTATCTTTTTGGTGAAGTACTTAACCGTTTCCTGGCGCTTTACGCCGATATTCATTTGTTTAACCGACTTACCCTTATCGTTCAACCCTCAGGAAAATGCCTGCAATGGAAAGAAAACCACAGCCAGTATATTCCCGGCTAATACGGGATATGGGCGACAAATTGCCTTACACCAACTTTTACCGATTTTGTCAGTTAATCGAACAATCCTCTCCACAGTATCCGCCGCTTGGCAGCACCAGTTCCCCGAAAGATGATCCAATCCGTTTTCGCCCTCATCCGGGCATGGGCTTTCCGGTCAGTGAGTTAAAGGCGCTTCAGTACGATGCGGAGCACCCTGAACGTCCCCCTGCGGTCAGAACGACTTTTTTGGGTTTATACGGCGTGGATTCCCCCCTGCCCACCTGCTATCTGGATGACATCGCTCAGCAGCGCGAAGGTCACGATGCAGTCGAAGAATTTCTGGATATTTTCAATCATCGCATCATGACCCAGTTCTATCGTATCTGGCGGAAATACTCATACCCGGCCAGCTTCGAAGAAGGTGGCACAGATAAAACATCACAACGGCTGCTCGGGCTCATTGGTCTGGGTATTCCGGGGACAGCAAAAAACATCGCCACGCCGGTGTCTCGCTTTCTGGCGTTACTTGGCAGTATGCGAATGCCAACCCGAACGGCGGAAGGCGCCATAGCTCTGGTTCATTTACTGTCTTCGGAGACAAAAGCCACCGTTCGTCCTCACTATCAGCGCCGCATCGCTATTAAGCCCCTACGGTTTGGCGATAAAACACCGCTGGGTCTGCGGCCGGTGCTCGGTAATTCCGCCAAAGAGGTCAACAGTATGTTTGAACTGCTGCTCTGCACGGAAAATCCGGACGTGGCACAGGCGTGGTTGCCCGGCGGACAGTTGTCGGAGGATTTGCTGGTTTTGCTAAGGGTGTATCTCGGATGGCGGGTTGATACCCGCATTCTGCTGACACTGCCGCGTCGGATATTGCCCCCGGCCAGGCTGCAAACCACCGCGGACAGTGGTTTCAGAGGGCAGCTTGGTTACACCGCCGTCATGCGCCCCGCATCCGAATCATCGCAAGCGATCCTGGCACCCACTATCACCATCCGGCTGTGTGACTATCAGGGGCTAAAGCCCAATCTTAAAATCCGTGAGGTAACAGATGTCTGCTTTTAATTCCCGGTGGCGATATCCGGCAGTACTGATCCTGGTGGTCTTGTCCGGACTGACGAGCGGATGTGGGTTGACGCAGTCCATTTCAGATGGCACGTCTGCAATGACCAAAGCCATTTTTTATAAGCAAATTAAAACCCTGCAACTGGACTTTATCGCCAGGGCCTCGGTCAATCCCGATGAAGAAGGCGCATCACTGGCGACTGACGTCTGGGTGTATCAGTTGAAAGACCGGAAGGTTTTTGATCAGACGGATTATCAGACTTTGCTGACACAAGCCAGTACCGTACTTAAAGAGGATATTTTGTCCGGGAAAGACGTGCGTGTGCGCCCTGATACCGGTGCCACACTCAATATGACAATGGAGAAAGAGGCGATGTATGTTGCGGTAGTCGCTCATTTCAGAACCCCTGACCTTCAGAAAGAGTCGTGGCGTCTGATTGTGCCGCGTGAAGACCTCAACCCTGATGCCCCGCTGAAAATAGTACTGGAAGGGAATGTTTTGCAGCTAAAAGCCAAAAAGGAATAAAGTTTATCACCCGGTACCGGGAAAACTGCAGACGAAAAAAAAGCCGCGATAAGCGGCTTTTTCATGTCAGCAATTCAGCGATCAGTGATGCGACGCCGTTTTCACCGCACGCAGGATTACAAACTTCTGATTGGTAGCGATCGTCGTGCAGTTGCCGAACAGGCGGCGCAGTTTCTGGTAGTAATCCAGATGGCGGTTGCCGACGATGCGCAGTTCGCCGCCGGTTTGCAGGCAACGTTTGGCGTCGCAGAACATGCGCCACGCGGTGTCATCACTGACCACGGTGCCCTGGTGGAACGGCGGGTTACACAACACGGCGTGCAGGGTTTCGCGCTCGACCCCGGCCAGCATATTGTTCACTTCGAAATGACAGCGGCTGACATCTTGCGGCAAATTGTTTTCGACGTTAATACGGCTCGATTCTACCGCCATATAAGATTCATCGACGAACAGCATTTCTGCATCCGGATTCAGCGCCAGCGCGGTCATGCCGATCACGCCGTTACCGCAACCCAGATCCGCCATGCGCCCTTCGATACCTTCCGGCAGATGCTGCATGAAGAAGCGTGCGCCGATATCCAGACCGCCACGTGAGAACACGTTCGCATGGTTGGAAATACGGAATTCGCTGTCATCCAGCGCCCATTCGGAAATCACCGGCTCAGCGGTTTGCGCTGGCAGAGTCGCTTCACAATGGATCAGACGGGCTTTTTTCCATGCCAGGCTGGTTTTGGTTGGCCCGAGGATTTTCTCGAACAACTGCAACGTAGAGGTGTGGATATCACGGGCTTTCGCGCCGGCGATAATCTGCGTGTCCGGCGTCACCACTTCACGCAGCGCCAGCAGTTGTTGTTCCAGCAGCGCCAGCGTTTTTGGCACTTTGATGATGACCAGACCCGGATTGATCGGCAACGGCACCAGGCTGCTTTGCGCCGCCACGCTGTCTTCGTCAAATCCGTTAAGACGCAGGTTATGGCGCATCGCCAGCTGACTCATGAAAGAGTCATTGATGCTGGTCGGGTTGTACGGCTGCAAAGCGCAGGCCAGCGTGCCAAAAGCATCGTTGAAAATCAGCAGCGGACGGCCGTTGAGCGCGTCGGTGTTCAGGTTTTGCAGCAGATACTCATCAGCCGCTTCCCATGCCTGTAACTGCGTTGCCGCTTCTTCCAGCGGATAACGTTCCAGACGCAGTTGCAATAACTGACCACCTGTTTCGGTTTCGAATTGGCTCATTGGCCCTCCTCTATATTCAATTTGCGCTGTTTATCCCTTAATTTGGTCTATCAGTAAAACGTTTTTTCAGTTAAAAAGGGGTTTATCTGCCGGACTGGCGCGATCGTGACGAAAACACCGCTTACCGGTATGGCATCTTTTCCCCGTCAATAAAGAGACAAAGCAAACAGTTATGCCTGAATTGACCTATCTGCAAGGCTATCCCGAGAATCTTCAGGCTCAGGTTCGCCAGTTAATCGAACAGGAACGTTTAGGTAAAGTGTTGCTGACGCGATACCCCGAGCCGCACGAGCTGACCACTGACAAATCGCTCTATCAGTATACGCTGGACCTGAAAAACCAGTTTTTGCGCAGTTCATCGCCGTTAAGCAAAGTCGCTTATGACAATAAAATCCACGTGATGAAGCACGCGCTGGGGCTGCATACCGCCATATCGCGCATTCAGGGCGGCAAGCTGAAAGCCAAAGCGGAAATCCGCGTCGCGACGGTATTTAAAAGCGCGCCGGAAGCGTTTCTGAAAATGATTGTGGTACACGAACTCGCGCACCTGAAAGAAAAAGAACACAACAAAGCCTTCTACAGCCTGTGCTGTCATATGACGCCCGACTATCATCAGTTAGAATTCGACACGCGCATGTACCTGACGCATCTGGAAATATTCGGCAAGTTATACCAATAATTCTTTGTCCACTTATCTATAGGGAACACATATGATTCGCTTTGCAGTCGTCGGCACCAACTGGATCACCCAGCGTTTTATTGATGCCGCACACGAGAGCGGTAAGATGAAGTTAACCGCGATTTACTCCCGCACGCTGGAAGGCGCTAAAAAGCTCGGTGAGGATTATCCGGTTGAACATTATTTTGATTCCCTTGAAGCAATGGCCGCTTCTGACCTGATTGATGCCGTCTATATTGCCAGCCCGAATTCATTACACGCCCCACAATCGCTGTTGTTTCTCAGCCATAAAAAGCACGTGATTTGCGAAAAGCCGCTGGCGTCTAATTTGCAAGAAGCCGAAAGCCTGATTGCCTGCGCGAAAGAGAACAACGTGGTGCTGTTCGAAGCGTTTAAAACCGCCTATCTGCCGAATTTCCTGCATATGAAAGGCGCGCTGAACCGCATTGGTAAACTGCGTAAAGCCATTCTGAATTACTGCCAGTATTCATCACGTTATCCGCGCTATCTGGCGGGTGAAAACCCGAATACCTTTAACCCGGCGTTTTCCAACGGCTCAATCATGGATATTGGCTATTACTGTCTGGCCAGCGCCATTTCGCTGTTTGGTGAACCGGAATCAGTAACAGCCACTGCAACGTTGCTGGACAGCGGCGTCGACGGTCAGGGCACGGTGATTTTGTCTTATGCGGATAATTTCGAAGTGGTGATCAACCATTCCAAAATCAGCGACTCCCTGCTGCCAAGCGAAATTCAGGGCGAAGACGGCACCCTGCAGATGGAAAAACTGTCTGAATGCCAGACGCTCAGCCTGACGCCACGCGGCAGCCAGAAACTGGATCTGACACAACCGCAGCACATCAACACCATGCTGTATGAAGCAGAAACTTTTGCGATTCTGGTCGACAGCCAGTTTGTCGCGCACCCGGGGCTGGAAGTCTCGCGCATCACCGCCAAAGTGCTGACGGAAATCCGTCGTCAGACCGGCGTGGTGTTTCCGGCCGATAATCAGCCTTAATGTTCCGTAAGTATCGGGAGTAACAGATGATTGCACCCAGTCAGAAACCGCTGTTGATTTTACAGACCGGTCACGCGCCGGAGCCTATCCGCCGCGCACACGATAACTTCCCCCAGATGTTTATCCGCCAGGGGGATATCGACCCGCAGCAGGTCGTGATTGTCGATTTGCAGGCGGGTGAACGCCCGCTGCCGCCGGAAAACTATTGCGGGGCGATCATTACCGGGTCGCGCAGCATGGTGACAGAGCATCTGGCGTGGAGTGAAGACGCGGCGGACTGGGTACGTCTGGGCATGTTGCAGGAGCTACCGATGTTCGGCGCCTGCTACGGTCATCAGCTGATGGCGTATGCGCTGGGCGGCGAGGTAGATTATCACCCGCAAGGGATTGAAGTGGGCACCCATGAAGTCACGCTGACGCCTGCCGGGCATCTTGACCCGCTGGTATCTCAGCTTCCGGCGCAGTTCGCGGCGAATCTGATCCATCTGCAAACCGTTATCACGCCGCCCGCGACGGCGACGGTGCTGGCGAAAACGCTGCACGACCCGCATCAGATCCTGCGTTATGGCCCCAATGCTGTCAGCACCCAGTTCCATCCGGAATTCAGTCTGGCGGTGATGAAAACGTATTTATCGTGGCTGGGTTCCCTCGCCGAAGACGATTCAGTGGACTTTACTCATCAGGCTCAGCAACTTAGCGAAACACCGCTCAGCCAGGGGCTGCTGCTGGCCTTTGTCGGCGCACTCGGTAAACGTCAGGCACTGGCGGGTTAATGCTCTATAATGTTTCTGAATGTTTGACACCGGACACATTTTGCATTAATTTGCGAACTGCAAAGGGGAGTAACTTCTTCGCCGGATAATCGTCATTACGGTGTCTGGACCCGCGCTCACGCAGCGCCGTCTCAGCCACCCGGTTACCGGGACAACCCACTAATTAATGTTTACCCGAATAATTCGGGTTGCAGGTAGGCGGCAAGCGAACGAATCCCGATGAGCTGACACAGGTCAGTGATTCGGGTGAGCGAACGCAGCCAACAACCCTGCGGCTCGAAGGATGAAGGGGAAACGGGTTGTAAGTGAGACCTTGCCGGACGGCGAGGTTTGCTCACAGCTCAAAAAATGAGCGGCTAACGTCTTCCGACGCTGGCCGTTTTTTTTTGATTTTTTTCCGAGGATACCGCAATGATGAACTCCGTAGGCAACCCGATTTTATGGGGCTCTTTTGCCGTGGTAGTGATAATTATGCTCGCGTTCGACCTGCTGTTGCAGGGTCGCAAAGGCGCGCAAACCATGAGTATGAAAAGTGCCGCGATGTGGTCGCTGGTGTGGATTGGCCTGTCGCTGCTGTTCAACTTCGGCTTCTGGTGGTATCTCAACGGCGAGTTTGGACGTGAAGTCGCCGACGCCAAAGCCACCATGTTCCTGACCGGCTATCTGCTGGAAAAAGCGCTGGCGGTCGATAACGTTTTCGTCTGGCTGATTCTGTTCAGCTACTTCTCCATTCCGGCTAACCTGCAACGCCGCGTGCTGGTCTACGGCGTACTCGGCGCCATCGTTCTGCGTACCGGTATGATTTTCGCGGGTAGCTGGCTGGTGGGGCAATTCAGCTGGATCTTGTACGTGTTCGGCGCGTTCCTGCTGTTCACCGGTATCAAGATGGCACTGGCGAAAGATGACGACGGAGAAGTGGGCGAGAAACCGATGATCCGCTGGCTGCGCAGTAAAATGCGTATGACCGACGATTTACAGGGCGAGAAATTCTTCGTACGCCGCAACGGTATTCTGTTCGCCACGCCGCTGTTGCTGGTGCTGATTATGGTCGAGCTGAGCGACGTGATTTTCGCGGTCGACAGTATCCCGGCTATCTTTGCGGTGACCACCGACCCGTTCATCGTGCTGACGTCTAACCTGTTTGCGATCCTCGGCCTGCGTGCGATGTACTTCCTGCTGGCGGGTGTGGCAGAGCGTTTCTCGATGCTGAAATACGGTCTGGCGGTGATCCTAATTTTCATCGGTATCAAGATGCTGTTGCTCGATGTGTTCCACATTCCGGTGGGAATATCGCTGGGCGTGATCGCGTCGATTCTGATCATCACCCTGCTGATTAACACCTGGGTGAACCGTCGTAACGATCGCAAGAACAACGCACAGTCGTAAAATTTCAAACTGATTAATGCAAAGCGCGGCCGCTTCACTGGTCGCGCTTTTTTGCATTCAGGATAGAATTTTAAAGATTACTGCCAGCCGTAACGGCGCACGAACCAGCCTTTCACGCACTGCGTCAGCACCATGTAGCCCGCCAGAATCGCGATCAGCCACGGGAAGTAGCTCAGCGGCAGCGCCTGCAATTGCAGGAATCCGGCAACGGGCGAGTAGATCAACGCGATACCGGTGACTACCACCATCAGCGTCATGATGCACAGCGGCCAGGAGGCGCGGCTCTGAATAAACGGCACTTTGCGGGTGCGGATCATATGCACAATCAGCGTCTGCGACAGCAGCCCTTCAATGAACCAGCCGGACTGGAACAACGTCTGCGCCTCCACCGTATTGGCCTGGAACACCCACCACATCAGGCTGAAGGTCAGAATGTCGAACACGGAACTGATTGGCCCGAAGAACACCATAAAACGGCCAATGTCACCCGCATTCCAGCGCTGCGGTTTTGCCAGTTGCTCCTCATCAACGTTATCAAACGGGATCGCTACCTGTGACACATCGTAGATAAGATTCTGGATCAGCAGATGCAGCGGCAACATCGGCAGGAACGGCAGGAAGGCGCTGGCCACCAGCACGCTGAACACGTTACCGAAGTTAGAACTGGCGGTCATCTTGATGTATTTCAGCATGTTGGCGAAGGTTCTGCGCCCTTCTGTCACGCCCTGCTCCAGCACCATCAGGCTTTTTTCAAGCAGAATGATATCAGCAGCTTCTTTGGCAATATCCACCGCCGAATCCACGGAAATACCAATGTCGGCCGCGCGCAGCGCCGGTGCATCGTTAATGCCGTCGCCCATAAAGCCGACCACATGCCCTTCACCGCGCAGCACGCGCACAATGCGTTCTTTGTGCATCGGCGTCAGTTTGGCAAACACCGTGGTTTCGCGGGCGACGTTCAGCAGTTGCACATCGTCAAGTACATCGATATCGCTGCCGATCAGTACCGTTTCTGCATGTAATCCGACATCTTTGCAGACCTTACGCGCCACCAGCGGGTTATCGCCGGTGAGAATTTTCACGGTGACGCCTTTGCGCTGCAACGCTTCCAGCGCCGGTGCGGTGCTTTCTTTTGGCGGATCGAGGAACGCGATATACCCGGCCAGGATCAGGCTGGATTCATCGGTCACGCCGTACCCCTGCGTGCGTGATGGCATCACTTTATGTGCCACCGCCACCACGCGCAGCCCCTGCTGATTCAGGTCATCAGTAATGCGGCGGATGCGCCCGAGCAACACATCGGTCAGCGGCACAATCTCACCGTTGAGCTGCACCAGCGTACAAATCGACAGCATTTCTTCCAGCGCGCCTTTGCAAATCAGGCGGTGATTCTGATCGTTTTCGGCGACCACCACGGACATGCGGCGGCGGTCGAAATCAAAGGGAATCTCATCGACTTTCAGCGAGTTATGCACCGGACCGGCATCGCCCGCTTCCAGCACCGCGACGTCAAGCAGGTTTTTCAGGCCGGTCTGGTAATGGCTGTTCAGCCACGCCAGATGCAGCACGTCGTCGCTGGTCACACCGAGGACGTCAGTGTGGCGCTCAAGGACAATTTTATCCTGCGTCAGTGTGCCGGTTTTATCGGTGCAGAGGATGTCCATCGCGCCAAAGTTCTGGATAGCGTCCAGACGTTTGACGATCACTTTCTGGCGGGAGAGTTTCACCGCGCCTTTCGCCAGCGTCGAGGTGACAATCATCGGCAGCATTTCAGGCGTCAGCCCGACCGCCACGGAGAGCGCAAACAGCGCCGCTTCCCACCAGTCGCCTTTGGTGTAGCCGTTGATCACCAGCACCACCGGCGTCATCACCATCATAAAGCGGATCAGCAGCCAGCTGACTTTGCTGATACCGGCCTGGAACGCATTTGGCTGGGTATCTTCCTGCACCACGCGTTCGGCCAGCTGACCGAACCAGGTTTTGCCGCCGGTGGCGATCACCATCGCAATCGCCGTACCACTGACCACGTTGGTGCCCATAAAGCACAGCGTGTTCAGTTCGAGCGGATCCGCCGCAACCGGTTTTTTCTCGCAGGCATGTTTTTCCACCGGCAGCGATTCACCGGTCAGCGCCGCCTGGCTGATAAACAAGTCTTTGGCGGAGAGAATACGTAAATCTGCCGGGATCATATCCCCCGCAGAAAGCTTGATCAGGTCACCCGGCACCAGCTGGCTGATGGGGATTTCCACCGTTTCGCTGCGTCCGGTTTGCGTGTCACTGCGCAGCACCGTGGCGGTGTTGCTGACCATGGCTTTTAGCGCATCGGCAGCTTTGTTGGAGCGCGCTTCCTGAATGAAATGCATAAAGGTGGAAATAAACACCATCGCGCCAATCACCAGCGCCGCCGTTAAATCATCGGTGGCGTAAGACACCAGCCCAAGCACAGTCAGCAGCAGGTTGAACGGATTGCGGTAGCAGTGCCACAGGTGGAGCCACCACGGTGCAGGCTGCTGATCGCCGGTCTGATTGAGGCCGAAAACTTCACGGATAGCGTCGGCTTCCTGCGCGGTCAGCCCTTCCGGATGGCTGGCAAATTGCAGGTAAAGCTGGTCTTCGGTGGCGCGGGCACAGGCCTGACAATGTGCGGCCATCGCCGCAGGAACTGCCTGCGCAGTGCGGCCTGGCACGTTTTCGAGCATCGGATCGCGACGGACTAAACGGCGCGGTAAGTTGCGGCTGAGCGCGCTGAGCAGCCGGGAGGTGAAATCTTTGAACATCATTCGCACCTTATTGCGCCCACGGGAAAATGACCGCAGACGGGCAAAAGGGTTATAACAAAACAGGGGCGAACGAACAGACGTGCACCACCGCTTACCTGATAACGTTTAATGTCACGGTAAGCAGCAGCAAAGCGGGTGCTTACCGGATCACAACGGACCTACAGAATTGGGGTCGGGTTCCATGGGTTTTCACCTCCGGTAAGGAACGGTCTGGAAATTCATACGCATCGGGTATAAAAATCCGTTAGGGTAGAGCTGTTAACTACGCCTAAGGCGTATTTTCCGCGGATTATAAACCTGTTTACTGCAACCGAACTTAAACCTGATCTAACTTAACCATACAAAATAACTATGCAAAATCGCCTGACCATAAATGACATTGCGCGCCTGAGCGGCGTCGGTAAATCCACGGTTTCCCGCGTTCTGAATAACGAAGGCAATGTCAGCCCGCAAACCCGCGAACGCGTATTACAGGTGATTGAGCAGGAACATTTCAGCCCGTCGAAATCAGCGCGAGCAATGCGCGGGTTCAGCGATAAAATCGTGGCGATCATTGTTTCCCGCCTCGACTCTCCGTCAGAAAATCAGGCCGTCCGCGCCATGCTGCCACTGTTTTATCAGCAAGGTTACGATCCGATTGTGCTGGAAAGTCAGTTCAGCGCCGAACGTGTTAAAGAGCATTTACAGGTGCTGAAACAGCGCAATATCGACGGCGTGGTGTTGTTTGGTTTTACCGGTTTATCGGCACAAATGCTGACGCCGTGGCAGGACAAAATGGTGATGCTGGCACGTGATATGCCGGGGCTGTCGTCCGTGTGTTACGACGATGCGGGGGCGGTGCAGTTGCTGATGCAAAAGCTGATGGCACATAACCTGCGCAACATTGGCTTTATTGGCGTTTCCCCGCAGGACACCACGACGGGCCAGCGCCGCAGCGAAGCCTACCAGGCATTTTGTCAGGAGAACGGCCTGACACCGCACACTGCGCTGGGTGAACTCACCTATCAGAGCGGTTTTGATCTGATCCCGCAATTGCTGAAAAGCAATGTCCAGGCGGTAATTTGTGCCTCCGATACCATCGCTATCGGCGCACAGAAATACCTGCAACAGCAGCAAATCCGCGATATTCAGGTATGCGGTATCGGTAACAACCCGTTGCTGCATTTCCTCTTCCCGGAATCGTATTCCGTAGAACTCGGTTATGGCGCGGGTGGCGAAGCGGCGGCGAAACAACTGCTGGCACAGCTCAGCGGTTCTGCGGCCGTGCAGCAACTGATCATCCCCGGAAAGCTTGCTTTCTGAATCCCCCGATTTTCTGACCTTAGCCTTTCCCAAAAGCAGAAACTTTGTGATCGTTCCGGCAAAACCGGGAACGTTCCCGGACAAGTTCCCATCACCTTCGCTATGCTTGAACCGTACCCTACACACTTACGCAAAATCACAGGTCATTCCCTATGAGCAAAGTTAAGCAACAGGATGTTGATCAGCTGATCGCCCTCGTTGGCGGCAGCGACAATATCGCGATGGTGACTCACTGCATTACGCGTCTTCGTTTTGTCCTCAATGACCCGTCCAAAGCCGACCCGAAAGGTCTCGAAGCCCTGCCGATGGTCAAAGGCTGCTTTACCAATGCCGGTCAGTTCCAGGTCGTTATCGGGCCGGAAGTGGATGATTACTATAAAGTCCTGATCGCCAGCACCGGTAAAAGTGCAGCCGGAAAAGAACAGGCAAAAGTCGCCGCCCGCCAGAATATGAGCTGGTTTGAGCGCAGCATTTCTCACTTCGCGGAAATTTTCTTCCCGCTGTTACCGGCACTGATCAGCGGCGGTTTGATTCTCGGTTTCCGTAACGTTATCGGTGAAATCCCGATGAGCGACGGTCAGACGCTGGCGCAGATGCACCCGCTGTGGCAGTCAATTTACGATTTCCTGTGGCTGCTCGGCGAAGCCGTGTTTATGTTCCTGCCGGTGGCGGTCTGCTGGTCAACGGTCAGAAAAATGGGCGGTACCGAAATCCTCGGTATCGTGCTCGGTATCACGCTGGTGTCGCCGCAGTTAATGAACTCCTACAACCTCGGGCAGCAAATCCCTGAAGTGTGGAATTTCGGCTGGTTCACCATCGAAAAAGTGGGTTATCAGGCGCAGGTCATTCCTTCCGTTCTGGCGGGTATGGCGCTGGCAGTCATCGAAAATGGCCTGAAACGCATTATCCCTAATTATCTTTATCTGGTGATTGTGCCGGTCAGCTCACTGATTATTGCCGTGTTCCTGGCGCACACGCTGATCGGGCCGTTTGGCCGCATGATTGGCGATGGCGTGGCTTTCGCAGTGAAATTCATCATGACCGGCAGCCTCGCGCCAATCGGTGCCGCGTTGTTTGGTTTCCTCTATGCGCCGCTGGTCATTACCGGCGTGCATCAGACGACGCTCGCCATCGATATGCAGATGGTGCAAAGCACTGGCGGAACGCCGGTCTGGCCACTGATCGCCCTGTCTAACATTGCGCAAGCAGCCGCGGTCGTCGGCGTGATTATCGTCAGCCGTAAACACAACGAACGTGAGATTTCCGTGCCTGCGGCCATCTCCGCCTTCCTCGGCGTAACGGAACCGGCGATGTACGGCATCAACCTGAAATACCGCTTCCCGATGCTGTGCGCGATGATCGGCTCGGCGTTTGCCGGTCTGATTTGCGGCCTGTTCCACGTCACGGCTAACGGCATCGGCGTCGGCGGATTACCGGGCATTCTGTCCATCAAACCGCAGTTCTGGAGCATCTACGCACTGGCCATGCTGGTGGCGATTGTGGTGCCAATTATCCTGACCGTGCTGGTTTATCAGCGCAAAGCCCGCCGTGGCGAACTGGCAGTGGTGTAAGAAATTTAAGAAGGAAAATGGAATGAACAGCGAATTGCCGTGGTGGAAAAACGGCGTGATTTACCAGATTTACCCAAAGAGTTTTCAGGACACTACGGGCAGCGGCACCGGTGATATCAACGGTATCACGCAGCGTCTGGATTACCTGAAAACACTGGGCGTCGATGCCCTGTGGCTGACACCGATGTACCTGTCGCCGCAGATTGATAACGGCTATGACGTGGCGGATTACTGCGAGATTGACCCGGCTTACGGCACGCTGGAAGACTTCGAGCGGCTGACCGCGGAGGCGCATCAGCGCGGGATGCGCATCGTAATGGATATGGTGTTTAACCATACTTCGACGCACCACGAATGGTTCCGCCAGTCGCAGGATGCGGGCAGTCCGTTCCGCCCGTTTTATATCTGGCGTGACAGCGCGACCGAAGGCGGCCCGCCGAATAACTGGCGTTCTAAATTCGGTGGCGGCGCCTGGCAGTGGCATGAAACCAGCGGGCAGTATTATCTGCATCTGTTCGCCACCGAGCAGGCGGATCTCAACTGGGAATACCCGCCGGTGCGCGAGGCGCTGAAAAAAGTCTGCCAGTTCTGGGCGGATAAGGGCGTCGACGGACTACGTCTGGACGTGATTAATCTGGTATCAAAACAGCAGGATTTTCCCTCTGATGATGCCGGTGATGGCCGCCGTTTTTATACCGATGGCCCGCGTATTCACGAGTTCCTGCAGGAATTCAGCCGCGATGTGTTCAAACCGCTGGGGCTGATGACGGTCGGCGAGATGTCTTCAACGAAGCTTGAGCATTGCCGCCACTACGCCGCTAACGACGGCAGCGAACTGTCGATGACCTTTAACTTTCATCATCTGAAAGTGGATTATCCGAACGGCGAAAAATGGACGGATGCGCCGCCGGACTTCGTCCAGCTCAAGCAGATTTTCCGCGAATGGCAGCAAGGAATGCACGGGCATGCGTGGAACGCGCTGTTCTGGTGTAACCACGATCAGCCGCGCATTGTGTCGCGCTTTGGTGATGACGGCGCACTGCGCACGACGTCGGCCAAAATGCTGGCGATGGTGCTGCACGGTTTGCAGGGCACGCCGTATATCTATCAGGGCGAAGAAATCGGCATGACCAATCCTGGCTTTAAACATCTCGAACAATATCGCGATGTGGAAAGTCTGAATATGTTTGCCGAACTGAAATCCGACGGGCGCAGCAACGAAGAGCTGTTACGTATTCTGGCGAAGAAATCACGGGATAATTCGCGCACGCCGATGCAATGGAACGCCGGAGAACAGGCCGGATTTACCACCGGCACACCGTGGATTTCCGTCAGCCACAACGCGCAGGACATCAATACCGAACAGGCACTGGCGGATAAAGACTCGGTCTTTTATCTCTATCAGCAACTGATCCGACTGCGCAAAACGCTGCCGGTACTGACCGGGGGCGATTATCAGGATTTGCTGCCAGAGCATCCGCAACTCTGGTGCTATACCCGCACGGCAGACGGCAAAACCCTGCGGGTGATGGCAAACCTGAGCGCACAGGATCAGACCTTCACATTGCCGGAATTCCCCGGCAGCACGCTGCTGAGCAATTACGCATCCCCTGCGGTTTCCGGAATGCTTCGTCCGTACGAATGCCTCTGGCAACTCACCGAATAATCTGAAATTTCTGTTCTGCCGGGTCAGTCACACTCGTGTCTGGCCCGTTTGTTTTTTATGCATCTCCTTATAAAACAACACGCAAAATTCAGGCCAGAACTTACAGTTGGTCATCAATTCTTCCGCCAAAAAAATTCTTTGTTTCAGGTCAATAAAAAGAGAATTATCACTCGCGTGAATGCTACATGTAGTGTGTATAGTACACACCCAACCCAATATATAGCGATTTTCCGCAAAAGCCACACAACTGGCCTGTAAGCCTTGTGGGGCGCGGGATCCGCCCAATAGGAGTGTCATTGTGAAGGCAGACAGACTGGAAACCGTACCCGCAAAATCCACAACAATGCAGCCCATCGTGATCAAGCGGGATGGTTGTCAGGTCCCTTTCGATGAAGTTCTGATTAAACAAGCCGTGCAACGCGCGGCGGCTGCTGCCGGTATCGACAGCGTGGATTATTGCGCTCAGGTTGCCCGCGTGGTGGCGGAAAGTCTGCAAGACCAGGCTCGTGTAGATATCCACGATATTCAGGATGCGGTCGAAAATCAGCTGATGGCAGGTCCGCATAAAAAGCTGGCACGCGCTTATATCGAATACCGCCATGACCGCGATGTGAAACGTGAAATGCGTGGCCGTCTGAATCAGGAAATCCGCGGTCTGGTTGAACAAAGCAATATGTCGCTGCTCAACGAGAATGCCAACAAAGACAGCAAAGTGATCCCGACCCAGCGTGACCTGCTGGCGGGTATTGTCGCCAAGCATTACGCCAAACAGCATATTTTACCGCGTGATGTCGTGCTGGCGCATGAGCGTGGCGAAATCCATTATCATGACCTCGATTATTCCCCGTTCTTCCCGATGTTTAACTGCATGCTGATCGACCTTAAAGGCATGTTGAATCACGGTTTCAAAATGGGTAATGCGGAAATTGACACGCCAAAGTCTATTTCCACCGCAACGGCCGTCACCGCGCAGATTATCGCGCAGGTCGCCAGCCATATTTACGGCGGCACGACCATTAACCGCATCGACGAAGTACTGGCGCCGTTCGTCACCGCCAGCTTCAATAAACATCGTCAGACTGCCGAAGAGTGGCAGATTGCAGATGCGGATGGCTTTGCTCACAGCCGTACCGAAAAAGAGTGTTATGACGCCTTCCAGTCGCTGGAATATGAGGTTAATACGCTGCACACCGCCAACGGCCAGACGCCGTTTGTCACCTTCGGTTTTGGCCTCGGCACATCCTGGGAATCGCGCCTGATCCAGCAATCAATTCTGCGTAACCGCATTGCCGGACTGGGCAAAAATCGCAAAACCGCTGTATTCCCAAAACTGGTGTTTGCCATCCGTGACGGCCTGAATCATAAAGCCGGTGACGCCAACTACGACATCAAGCAACTGGCACTGGAATGCGCCAGCAAGCGTATGTACCCGGACATCCTCAATTATGATCAGGTGGTGAAAGTCACAGGTTCGTTCAAAACGCCGATGGGCTGCCGCAGTTTCCTGGGCGTGTATGAAGAAAATGGCGAGATGATCCACGAGGGCCGCAATAATATCGGCGTGATCAGCCTGAATCTGCCGCGTATTGCGCTGGAAGCGAACCGCGACGAAGCGGCGTTCTGGGCACTGCTCGACGAGCGTTTGCTGCTGGCGAAGAAAGCGCTGATGACCCGCATTGCACGTCTGGAAGGCATCAAAGCCCGCGTGGCGCCAATCCTGTACATGGAAGGTGCGTGCGGTGTGCGCCTGAAAGCTGACGACGATATTTCCGGCATCTTCAAAAATGGCCGTGCCTCGATTTCGCTCGGATACATTGGCGTGCATGAAACCATTAACGCGCTGTTCGGCAACCAGACCCACGTGTTCGACGCCGGCCAGTTACGCGAAAAAGCCGAGGCGATTGTGGCTCGTCTGAAAGCGGCAACCGAAAGCTGGAAAGACGAAACGGGCTACGGTTTCAGCCTGTACAGCACGCCGAGCGAAAACCTGTGCGACCGCTTCTGTCGTCTGGATAAAGCCGAATTCGGGCTGGTGGCCGGTGTCACCGATAAAGGTTACTACACCAACAGCTTCCATCTGGACGTCGAGAAGAAGGTCAATCCGTATGAAAAACTCGACTTCGAAGCGCCGTATCCGCCACTCAGCAACGGCGGTTTCATCTGCTATGGCGAATACCCTAACCTGCAACACAATCTGAAAGCGCTGGAAGACGTGTGGGATTACAGTTATACCCGCGTGCCGTATTACGGCACCAACACGCCAATCGATGAATGCTACGACTGCGGCTATACCGGCGAATTTGAATGCACCAGCAAAGGATTCACCTGCCCGAAATGCGGCAATCACGAACCCTCCCGCGTGTCAGTCACCCGCCGCGTGTGTGGTTATCTCGGCAGCCCGGATGCCCGTCCGTTTAACGCCGGTAAGCAGGAAGAAGTGAAGCGCCGGATTAAACATCTGGGTAACGGTCAGCTGGGTTAATACTTTGAACTTCCACCAGTATTACCCGATTGATGTGGTGAACGGGCCGGGAACACGCTGCGTGCTGTTCGTTTCCGGCTGCGTCCACGAATGCCGCGGGTGCTATAACAAAAGCACCTGGCGGCTGGATTCCGGCAAACCTTTTACGCTGGAAGACGAAGAGCGCATTATCGCCGATCTGCAAAACACGGTGATCCCGCGTCAGGGTTTAACGCTCTCCGGCGGCGATCCGCTGCATCCGCAAAATCTTTCTGCGGTGCGCCAGCTATTGTTACGCGTGCAGGCGGAGTGTCCGGGCAAAGATGTGTGGATGTGGACCGGTTATACGCTCGGGGAACTGAGCGCTGAACAGCGGGAAGTCGTGGCGTTAATCAACGTGCTGGTCGACGGGAAATTTGTGCAGGAACTGAAAGACCCTGCACTTATCTGGCGCGGCAGCGGTAATCAGGTGATCCATTATTTGCGTTAATGCTTTCAGAGGGGAAATTATTCCCCTCACATCCGGTTCAAATTCCATTCAGTAAAAAATCAAACGCATTTTTCACTTCATAGATTTCCCCGTCGAGCTGCCTGATCTGATCGCCAATTTCTCGTGACTTAACGCCCCCCAGCATATGCGTCATTGCCACATACTGCTCTTGCTCAATCTTAAGCAAAGGACAAAGTTTTTTTAGCGGAAAGTCTATTAATTCGAGCAGTGGCACCAACGGAATCATTACCGTATTACCGAACCCACTCGCAGCCGAATGATGGATATTCAGCAAAAAAGGATACGCTACCTTTCCGTCTCCTTTGTTTTCATAAACAGCGTATTGCTCCATCAAAATGCACGCTGATAATCAGAAAACGAACCATGTTCTTCGACGTATTTATTTATCGCCTCAATTCCTTTTTGATTTTCACGCCTCCATTTCTGCGCAGGTGTTTCGGGTATTAACGTAACAGGTAAATCATTGAATTCACGATTGCGTGCTTCTGACATACAAAGTCCTTTTGTAATTAATGTTTAAAAATACATCCGACAACCAGAGTGTAATTTGTACTGTTCATCCCGTAAATCCCCCTCTTTCATTCCTGCGGGACGCATTCCAACTCTTCATTTTCCTGCAATCTGACCTTCACCCAATTGTCATTTAGCACGCCCAAGATGATGCCAACGCCACACTGAGGTTTGCATCATGACCCTTTCAGAACGCTTTCAACTTTTCTCTGCCACTGCCCGTTTGTCCCGTGCGAGGTATTCATTGTGATGAACTTATCTAGACATCCGACTAGTCACACCACGGTGTATCAGCAAATCGCTGCCGAACTGGAACAGGAACTGCGTAACGGTTACCGCTGCGGCGATTATCTGCCGCCGGAACAACAGCTTGCCGAACGTTTTCAGGTGAACCGCCATACGCTGCGCCGTGCGGTGGATGAGCTGGTCGATCGCGGCTGGCTGCAACGCCGTCAGGGTATTGGCACGCTGGTGCTGATGCGTCCTTACGATTATCCGCTGCATTCGCAGGCACGTTTCAGCCAGAACCTGCTGGATCAGGGCAGCCATCCGACCAGCGAACGTCTGCTGGCGGTGCTGCGTCCGGCCACCGATCACGTCGCGGCGGCGCTGTCGCGTCAGGAAGGCGACACCGTTATTCATCTGCGTACCCTGCGCCGCGTGAACGGCGTGCCGGTCTGCGTGATTGATCACTATCTGCCCGATCTCGACTGGTGGCCTGCATTGCAAAACTTCCATAACGGCTCGCTGCACGATTTTATCCGCGAAGAGATTAAGCAAAAACTCAGCCGCCGTACCACCCGCATTAATGCCCGCCGCGCGCTGGCAAAAGAGAGCAAATTACTCGAAATCGTCCCGCAGGCACCGCTGCTGTGTGTCCGCACCCTGAACATTTGTGAAGGCAACGATTCGGTGGCGGAATATTCCGTCAGCCTGACGCGTGCCGACATGATCGAACTGACCATGGAGCACTGAATGGATCACCTGCAAACCCGCCAGCGCTGGATGTCAGTGCTGGCTCACAGCCGTCCCGATGAGCTGCTCGCCCACTGGCAACCGCTGAATTTATCCCCGCAATTTGAACGACTCCGCGCTGCTGAAACCGGTCTGACCCAGCTTCAGGGGCGCATGGGCGGCACAGGCAAACGTTTTGTGATGGGCGATATGACCGTCACCCGCGCCGTCATCCAGTTAGACGGCGGTGTCTACGGCTACAGCTACGTCAGCGGGCGTAATAAGGCGCACGCCGAATTGTGCGCGGTCATTGACGCCTTGCTGCAAATGCAGGGCATGAACGAACTGCTGCACAAACGTGTGATAGCGCCGCTGGCTGCTTTGCAACAGGAACGCCGCCAGCAACGTGCCCGTGAAGTGGCTTCCAGCCGCGTCGATTTCTTTACCCTGGTTCGCGGAGAATAATTCATGTCACTTGTTGCCAGTTTTCAACATCCGGTTGCGGATGCGCAGTACAGTTTCCGTCGTATTCTCAAAGCGTTAAGCGAACCCGGCGTCAGCGTGCAGTTGCCAGCCATGCCCGGCTTCGGGGCGTTAGGTTCTGCCAGCGCCTGCGTGCTGCTGACGCTTATCGATAACGATACGCCGCTGTGGCTGAGCGCCTCGCTCAATGATGAAATTCTGCGTAAAAACCTGCGTTTTCATACCGGTGCGGTGCTCACCGATGACCCTTCTGCCGTCAGTTTTGCGCTGGCCGATCCGGCGCTCGACAGCGCCACGCTGCTGGCTTTTCCGTGCGGTGATGAGATGTCGCCTGAGCTGGCGACCAGCGTAATTGTGCAGCTGGAAAGCCTGACCGGCGGCACGCCGCTGCGTCTGCGCGGGCCGGGCATCGAGAGCAGCCGCATGATTTCCCCGCACTTGCCTGATTCTGTTCGTGATTATCTGCTTAACCGCCCTCACCGTTTCCCGCTGGGTCTGGACTTTATGTTCACCTGCGGCGAAGAACTGATTGCCGTACCGCGCACCACGCGCGTGGAGGTGTGCTGATGTACGTCGCCGTTAAAGGGGGTGAGAAGGCGATTGCCGCCGCCCATCAGCTGCTGGCGCATGAGCGCCGCGGCAATACTGATGTGAATGAACTTGGCTGCGAACAGATTGAACAACAGCTGGGTTTAGCCGTTGACCGGGTGATGAGCGAAGGCGGAATTTACGACCGTGAGCTGGCCGCACTGGCGATCAAGCAATCCGGTGGCGATCTGGTCGAAGCGATTTTCCTGCTGCGCGCTTACCGCACTACGCTGCCACGTCTGGCGACCAGCGAGCCGCTGAATACCCAGGCGATGCGCCTCGAACGCCGTATCTCCGCTATTTATAAAGACTTGCCTGGCGGGCAGGTGCTCGGCCCGACTTACGATTACACCCACCGCCTGCTGGATTTCGCGCTGCTGGCCGAAGGCGAAGCGCCGTTCACCCCGATTGCCGATGAACCACAGCCGGAAGATTGCGGCCATGTGTTTGATTTGCTGACGCAACAACAGCTGGCGGTACAGGAAGAAGATGACGGTACCGAACCGGAAGACATCACCCGCACGCCGCCGGTATTTCCGGCGTCCCGTGCGGCACGTCTGCAACAGCTGGTGCGTGGCGACGAAGGTTTTCTGCTGTCACTGAGTTATTCCACCCAGCGCGGCTATGGCCGCACACATCCGTTTGCCGGTGAAATCCGCACCGGCTGGCTCAGCGTCGAGATCGTGCCGGAAGAGCTGGGTTTTGCCATCGATATCGGCGAGATCCTGCTGACTGAATGCGAAATGGTGAACGGTTTTGTTGCCCCTGAAGACAAGCCGCCGCACTTCACCCGTGGCTACGGGCTGGTGTTTGGTCGCGCCGAACGCAAGGCGATGTCGATGTCGCTGGTGGATCGCGCACTGCAAACCCGTGAATACAACGAGCAAATTAGCAGCCCGGCGCAGGACGAAGAATTTGTCTTGTCCCACGCCGATAACGTCGAAGCTGCCGGTTTTGTCTCGCATCTTAAATTGCCGCATTACGTCGATTTCCAGGCGGAGCTGGAGTTGTTAAAACGCCTGCGCGCTGCGAAAGAACAGGACTCAGCCAATGAACAATAATGCCGCCCAAACAATGACCGGCTACAACCACGGTTATCTCGACGAGCAGACTAAACGCATGATCCGCCGAGGGATCCTCAAAGCCGTGGCGATCCCCGGTTATCAGGTGCCGTTCGCCGGTCGCGAAATGCCGATGCCATACGGCTGGGGCACCGGCGGGATCCAGCTGACCGCCAGCGTGATCGGCACAACAGATGTGCTGAAAGTGATCGACCAGGGCGCGGATGACACCACCAATGCCGTGTCGATCCGCAAGTTCTTCCAGAGTGTCGCCGGGGTGAAAACCACCGAAAAAACTGTGGAAGCCAGCCTGATCCAGACCCGTCACCGCATTCCGGAAACGCCGTTGCAGGAAGATCAGATCCTGATTTTCCAGGTGCCGATCCCTGAACCGCTGCGCTTTATCGAACCGCGAGAAACCGAAACCCGCAAAATGCACGCGCTGGAAGAATACGGCGTGATGCAGGTGAAGCTGTATGAAGACATCGCGCGCTTCGGCCATATCGCCACCACTTATGCGTACCCGGTGAAAGTGAATGACCGCTACGTGATGGATCCGTCGCCGATCCCGAAATTTGATAACCCGAAAATGAACATGATGCCCGCATTGCAGTTGTTCGGTGCAGGACGCGAAAAACGCATTTATGCCCTGCCACCATTCACCAAAGTTGAGAGTCTGGATTTCGACGATCATCCGTTCACCGTTCAGCAATGGGATGAGCCGTGTGCGATTTGCGGATCGCACCACAGCTATCTCGATGAAGTGGTGCTCGACGATCAGGGCAACCGCATGTTCGTGTGCTCCGACACCGATTTTTGTGCTCAGCAGGTTGAGCAACAGGCTTCCAACGAGGTTAACCGCTGATGACCACTCCTTTAAATCTTGCCGCCGAACCGCTGCTGTCGGTGAATAACCTGACTCATCTTTATGCGCCGGGCAAAGGCTTTAGCGATGTGTCGTTCAATCTGTATCCGGGAGAAGTGCTGGGTATTGTCGGCGAATCCGGCTCGGGTAAAACCACGCTGTTGCAGTCGATTTCTGCCCGTCTCGCGCCCCAGGCAGGGCAAGTCATCTATAACAACGGCCAGACTCCGGCGCAGTCGCTTTACGACATGGCGGAAAGCGATCGCCGCCGTCTGTTGCGCACCGACTGGGGCGTGGTGCATCAGCATCCGATGGACGGTTTGCGCCGTCAGGTTTCTGCCGGCGGCAACATCGGCGAGCGCCTGATGGCAGTCGGAGAACGTCATTATGGCGATATACGCAAGAAGGCCGGTCAGTGGCTGGAAGATGTCGAAATTCCGGTTTCCCGTATCGATGACCTGCCGACTACATTTTCCGGCGGGATGCAGCAACGTCTGCAAATAGCCCGCAATCTGGTAACGCATCCGCGTCTGGTGTTTATGGATGAACCGACCGGCGGACTCGACGTTTCGGTTCAGGCACGTCTGCTGGATCTGCTGCGCACGCTGGTGGTGGAAATGCAGCTGGCGGTGGTGATTGTCACCCACGATTTGGGCGTCGCCCGCCTGCTGGCGCACCGTCTGCTGGTCATGAAACAGGGTCAGGTAGTGGAAAGTGGCTTAACCGACCGCGTGCTCGACGATCCGCATCATCCGTATACGCAACTGCTCGTTTCTTCCGTGCTTTCCTAACCTAATTTCAGAGAAAGAGTGACCAAAATGACGACGAAGCTCAGGGTCGAAAATCTCAGTAAAACTTTCGTTCTGCATAACCAGAACAGCGCCAGATTGCCGGTTTTCAGCAATGCCAGCCTGACCGTGAATGCCGGAGAATGCGTGGTTCTGCACGGCCATTCCGGCAGCGGAAAATCCACCCTTCTGCGTTCTTTATACGGCAACTATCTGCCGGACAGCGGCAAAATCTGGGTCGAGCATCAGGGCCAGCAGATTGATATGGTCAGCGCCGAAGCACGGGACATTCTGGCCGTTCGCCGCCATACGGTCGGCTGGGTCAGCCAGTTCCTGCGCGTCATTCCACGCATCAGCGCACTGAATCTGGTGATGCAGCCGCTGCTGGAACTGGGTGTGGATAAAGCACAAAGCGAAGCCCGCGCCAGTGCGTTGCTCCGCCATCTGAATGTGCCGGAACGTCTGTGGCATCTCGCGCCCTCGACGTTTTCCGGCGGCGAACAGCAGCGCGTGAATATCGCCCGCGGTTTTGTGGTCGATTATCCGGTGCTGTTGCTTGATGAACCGACCGCTTCGCTGGACGCCACCAACCGTGCCGCCGTCGTCACGCTGATTGAGCAGGCCAAAGCGCGCGGTGTGGCGGTGGTCGGGATTTTCCATGATGAAGATGTGCGCGAACGCGTTGCCGATCGCTTGTATGAAATGAGCCCGGAAACGGCGCCGGAGATGTCCGCATGATCATAAATAACGTCAAACTGGTGCTCGACGATCAGGTGGTTGAAGGGTCGCTTGAGATGCAAAACGGCGTGATCAGCGCCTTTGCTGACAGCCGCAGTCAGCTGCCGCAGGCGCTGGATGCTCAGGGCGGCTGGCTGCTGCCAGGCTTTATCGAACTGCACACGGATAATCTGGATAAGTTTTTCACGCCGCGACCAAAAGTAGACTGGCCAGCGCATTCTGCCATGAGCAGCCACGATGCGCTGATGGTCGCCAGCGGGATCACTACCGTGCTGGACGCCGTCGCCGTCGGTGACGTACGCGACGGCGGACATCGTCTGGATAATCTGCAAAAGATGATCGACGCGATTGTGAACAGCCAGAACGCCGGACTGAACCGCGCCGAGCACCGTCTGCATCTGCGCTGCGAACTGCCGCACGAAACCACGTTGCCGCTGTTTGAGAAGCTGATGGATACCTCGGTGCTGTCACTGGTTTCGCTGATGGACCATTCGCCGGGCCAGCGCCAGTTCGCTACGCCGCAGAAATACCGTGAGTATTATCAGGGCAAATACCACATGAACGACGAGCAAATGGACGATTTTCAGGAAGAGCAAATCGCCCTCTCCCGGCGCTGGGCGCAGCCAAACCGTGAAGCGATTGCTGCCCACTGCCGCGAGCGCCATATTTCGCTGGCCAGCCATGACGATGCCACCGCCGCCCACGTTGAAGAATCACGGGCGCTCGGCAGCGTGATTGCAGAGTTCCCGACCACCGAAGAGGCAGCACGCGCCTCGCACAACAGCGGTTTGCAGGTGCTGATGGGTGCACCGAATATCGTGCGCGGCGGTTCGCATTCCGGCAACGTGGCGGCGCACCATCTGGCTTCACTCGGCCTGCTGGATATTCTCTCTTCCGATTACTATCCCGCCAGCCTGCTCGACGCGATTTTCCGGATTGCCAACGATGAGAGCAATGCGTTCAGTCTGCCGCAGGCGGTGAAACTGGTGACCCGCAATCCGGCTAACGCGCTGGGTCTGAAAGATCGCGGAGAAATCGCCGAAGGCAAACGCGCGGATCTGGTGCTGGCACGCGCACATAGCGATCACTACTTTGTGCAGAACGTCTGGCGTCAGGGCATTCAGGTGTTCTGAGGGGAGAAAGGATGAGTCGTTTACTCTATCTGATGGGTGCTTCGGGTTCTGGTAAAGACAGTCTGCTGGACGCGCTGCGTCAGCATTTACCCACCGATGTCGCCGTCGCGCATCGTTACATTACGCGCCCGGCGGATGCGGGTTCGGAAAACCATATTGCGCTGAGCGAAGCCGAATTTATTCAGCGTCGCCAGCACGGTTTATTCGCCATGGACTGGCATGCGCATCAGTGCCGGTACGCCGTGGGCATTGAGATAGACACCTGGATGCAGCTCGGTTGTCACGTGGTGGTCAACGGCTCGCGCGCGCATCTGGAAAAAGCCCGCCAGCGCTATGGCCAGCGGCTGGTACCGGTTTGTTTACAGGTTTCTGAAACCGTACTGACTGAACGCCTGACGCGTCGCGGACGTGAAGATACGACGCAAATCGCCGGTCGTCTTCAGCGTGCCAGAGAGTACGAAAACGCCCTGCCCGCCGGCTGCCACCGGCTGAATAATGACGGCGCGTTGCAAGAGACTTTACTGCATCTGCTGGCCATTCTTGCCTTGCCGGTCAGCGCGTTTATTTATCCCGTCACTTCATCATGAGCGATTTTATGACAGACATCATTCATCCGTTTTCGCTGGCTGACGAGCAGGATTATTCGCGGCCAAAAATCGGTCAGCAGGTCGAGCTGAACCGGTCAACACTGGGTCAGTATGTGCATATTGCGGACAACGCGATCATCGAAGAAACGCAGATCAGCGATTACTCGTATACCGCCGGCAACAATCAGATCTTCTGCGCGACGATCGGGAAATTTGTTTCGATCGCCACTTACGTGCGGATCAATCCCGGCAATCATCCGACCTATCAGCGCGTTGCCCAGCATCATTTCACCTATCGCAGTTCTGTTTACGGACTCGGTGAGGACGATCAGGAATTTTTCGACTGGCGGCGCGAGCATCATGTCACCGTGGGTAACGATGTGTGGATCGGCCATAATGCGGTGCTGATGCCCGGCGTTAAAGTCGGCAATGGCGCGGTGATCGGTACTTCTGCGGTGGTGACGAAAGATGTTGAGCCCTATTCGATCGTCGCGGGCGTGGCAGCGAAAAAGATCGGCATGCGCTTTGATGACAAGATGATCGGGCGGATCGAAGCCAGTCGCTGGTGGGACTGGGATCATGAAACGCTGAAAGAAAGGATGCCGGACTTCAGGGATCTGCACGTTTTTGCAGAAAAATATCTGTAGGGATCTGGCGTGATATTGAGTTGAAAGCAGTATGAGGAAAATTCGCGTTTTTTGCCTGATACCATATCACAAGGATCCGGCTCAGCGGATCACGCGAATTAAAGATCTTCGATACTGGCGGCGATCTCATCGGATTCCAGCACGGTGATGCCGCCTAATCCGGCATTAAATGCCTGCTCCTGCAACGCTTTCGCCACCACATCAGAATCAATCGCTTTCCATTTCCCCGGCAGCATTTTAAACAGCGGCGCACTGAGTTGCTCAAGAAGACGCGGCGGATGGCGCTTTCCGACTAATAACGAAGGCCGGACTAATGTCAGCAACGGCCATCCCTGCTGCATCAGCGCCAGCTCCATTTCGCCTTTGGTGCGGTTATAAAGAAAACGCGAACGGGCATCGGCGCCGTTAGCACTCACAGCCAGACAATGGCGTGCGCCCAGTTCGCGTGCCGCTTTGGCGCAATCCACCACCAGATCGTAATCCACCGCCCGGAATGCCTGCGCACTGCCCGCCTGTTTTCGCGTGGTGCCCAGACAGCAGAACAGTAAATCAATCGGCTCATCGAGTGCGACGACCAGTGACGTGAGATTGTCGCCGAGCGGATTAAACAGCTTATTCCCTGGCAGCAGCGGACGACGGCTGGGTGCCACGATGCGGCTGACTCGAGGATCAAGTTGCAACAGACGTAAGAGCTCACGCCCGATCAGGCCACTTCCGCCCAGCAGAAGAACTTTTGCCATATCACTTCCTTTTAAAAAACGGCTTTCGCGCTGCGATTTTGAAACATGGATTCTGAAACACGGGTTCTGAAACATGAAAGCATGAACAGATATTTGAAGTGTTACCTGAATGTAAATATCACGCTATAAGACAGTTCCTGTTACTTTCGCAGACTCGGACGAATCCAGTTTGATCAGCCCGCCGCTGGCTTGTAGGCTTAGTAGTGTATGACGAAAACACATTCTCAGCAGGAGGAACCATGAGCAAGAAGATAGCGGTACTCATCACTGATGAATTTGAGGATTCAGAATTCACTTCACCCGCCGAGGCCTATAAAAAAGCTGGCCATCAGGTTATTACCATCGAAAACAAAGCGGGCAACGTGATCAAAGGCAAACAGGGCAAGGCGAAAGTCACCATTGATAAATCGATTGATGATGTCAACGTGGCTGACTTCGATGCGCTGTTGCTACCTGGCGGACATTCGCCGGATACCTTGCGCGGTGACGACAGATTTGTCGATTTCACCCGTGATTTTGCGAAAAGCGGCAAACCCATTTTCGCCATCTGCCACGGCCCGCAGCTACTGATCAGCGCCGATGTTATACGTGGCCGAAAACTCACAACGGTTAAACCGGTAGTCGTCGACGTTAAAAACGCCGGTGCAGAGTTTTACGATAAAGAAGTCGTGGTTGACGATAACACGCTGGTCACCAGCCGGACGCCGGACGATCTGCCCGCCTTTAACCGTGAATCACTGAAAATTCTGGCGGCATAAGCCTTGCGCCCCTTCTGCGGAAGGGGTGATTTCCCTTCAAACTTCCCTGTCCCACAGCAGTTTCTTGCCAAATCCCAGCGCGTTATCGGTCATTTTGATGTGATTCAGTTTCAGTCCCCAGACCGGCGCTTTCATGGCGATGGCGACCGGGAAATGCCTGCAATAAAGATGTCGCGCATGCGCTTCTTCTTCACCGCTAAGCACGGTGGCTTCGCCGCGATACTGAATGCCTTTAATCAGGGCAATGGTTTTCGGATGCGGAGCAATCGTGCCAACAATATGCGGTGATTTCGCCATCAGCGTACCGTGCAAAGTTTTCATTTCGGTCATGAAATACAACGTCATGCTTTCTGTATCCGTGACGTAAAAACAGTTCGCGCTCCACATTTCGCCGTCGGCAACGGCACACAGCGCCAGCACATGCTGTTTATTTAGAAACTTCAGAATATGTTTCAGGTCATCAGGGTTATTCATCACACGCGCCTTATTTTGGTTTATGTCAGTTTACCGCCCCATGTTGATGTTTTGCCTCACTCTGTTGTGCCTTTCAGATAAATAGTGTGCCTTTCAGGTAAACTGACACAAAATTTCCTGACACGCAGAGCTTATGTCCGCCCCATCCAACTGGTTTTTATACATGCTGAGAACCCCGACCGGGATGCTTTACACCGGCATAACGACCGACGTGACACGGCGTTTAGGCCAGCATCAGTGCGGAAAAGGGGCGAAGTCGTTGCGTGGAAAAGGCGAGCTGACGCTGGCATTTCATTGTCCGGCTGGCGACCGTTCACTGGCATCGAAGCTGGAAATTAAAGTCAAAAAACTGAGCAAAGCGCAGAAAGAGTTGCTGGTGAGAAATGCACCGGAATGTCTGGAAAACTATCTGGGATTAACCGAAAGCGGAAAATAATAAAGGCCGGATATCCGGCCTTTATAGTATCTGAAAAGATTCAGAAACGATTGAACGCCGACGGGAAAACCACCTCTCCGCTGGCATCTTTCAGTGCGTCGTCTGATAAGGTGAACAGCTGGAAAGCCGTTTCCGTTTCCGGCCAGCGGCAATGCAGGTCATGAGCAGCAGCCGGTTTAAATCCAAAGCGCTGGTAATACGCCGGATCACCCAATACCACTACCGCGGCATAGCTGAACTCATTCAGGGAATCTAACCCTTCATAAACCAGTTTTTCACCCAGTCCCTGACCACGCAGAGATTCGTCGACTGCCAGCGGCGCGAGCCCGACCCAGTTGCGGTCTTCGCCCCGGATATCCACCGGGCAGAAAGCAACGTAACCGACTACGCCGCCTTCATCGTCGGTCGCTACAACGCCCAGCGTCAGCAGACCATCTTCACGCAGTTCCTGCACCAGATCCGCTTCTGCACCCGTCGGGAATGAGGCGCGTAACAAACGGTCAATGCCCGCAGCATCTACCGGAATTTCAGTACGAATTAACATGGCTCAGCTACCGGAGCTTGCGGCTCACGGCCCTCTTGCAGACCCGCTTCGACAAAATCGGCCAGGCGCAGCAGGCCATTTTTCAGCAGCAGCGGCATAGTATCGAGATCGATAGAATCCATCAGATTCTTCACGTACAAGCCCAGTTCGGTATCACCTTCAATACGCAGACGGCGCTGGAAGAACAGCGTGTCCGGATCTTCTTTGCGGGCAGCGATCAGGATCAGATCGTTTGCATTACCGCTGAAGCTGACATCGGCTTCGCCACGTTCAGCGATCACCAGTTTGCTCTCCTGCACTGACATCAGCCAGGTCAGGCTGAGATCGCTGACCTCAATTTTCAACCAGCGGCCTTCAAGGAAATCCAGCTCTCCGTCGGCCAGCGCCTGACGAAGCTGCCAGCTCAGTACCTGTTGCAAAACCTGCCGTTGCAACGCAAAAGGCGTGAATTTCAAAGGCAGACTTAACAGGGATGGTCCCTGACGGACCACACGTGCACGTAGTTTTTGCAACACTGGCACTACTCCTTTCGGTAACTTTTCGGCAAGTTTTAAGGCAGTTATACCGCCTATTTTGACACATCGCCGGGAACGTTCAGCGGTCTACATCAATAAATACTGCAACAGAAAAACATCACGTACAACCTCCCCGGGCGCTGTATGCCTTCCAAAGCCGCAGAAACTGCCTCAAATCAAAATATTGCATCCATTGCTTCTCTAAAATAGTTCGCCAATCAAAGCCCTGACTGATGAATGAATGACGTCGGCAACTGGCTTTTCATCACCCACCAACCTCAGCTCTGGCTGGCCGGTTGCAGTAAGGAACGAGAATGGAGCTACTTTGCCCGGCAGGGAATTTACCTGCATTGAAAGCGGCGATCGATAATGGCGCAGACGCGGTGTATATCGGCCTGAAAGATGACACCAATGCACGCCATTTCGCCGGTCTGAATTTCACGGATAAAAAATTGCAGGAAGCCGCGGATTACGTTCACCGTCACCGCCGTAAACTGCACATTGCCATCAATACGTTTGCGCATCCTGATGGCTATCAGCGCTGGGAACGCGCAGTGGATATGGCCGCACAGCTCGGCGCAGATGCACTGATCCTGGCCGATATCGCCATGCTCGATTACGCCGCGAATAAATATCCTCACGTTGAGCGCCATGTGTCGGTGCAGGCATCGGCCACTAACGACGAAGCCATCCGCTTCTATAAACGTAACTTTGATGTCGCCCGCGTTGTTTTGCCGCGCGTGCTTTCGATGCATCAGGTGCGTCAGCTTTCCCGTACCACTGTCGTGCCGCTGGAAGTCTTCGCCTTTGGCAGCTTGTGCATCATGGCCGAAGGCCGCTGCTATCTTTCTTCCTATCTGACCGGTGAATCGCCAAATACCGTGGGTGCCTGTTCACCGGCGCGGTTCGTGCGCTGGCAACAAACGGCTCAGGGCATGGAATCGCGTCTGAACGATGTGCTGATCGACCGTTATGACGAAGGTGAAAACGCCGGTTATCCGACTCTGTGCAAAGGGCGTTATCTGGTGGATGGCGCGAAATATCATGCGCTGGAAGAACCAACCAGCCTGAATACGCTGGAGTTATTGCCGGAGTTGTTCGCCGCCAATATTGCCTCCGTGAAAATTGAAGGACGTCAGCGCAGCCCGGCGTATGTCAGTCAGGTAGCCCGCGTATGGCGTGCGGCAATCGACCGCTGTATGGCGGATCCGCAAAACTTCAAAACCGATGACGCCTGGATGAAAACGCTGGGCTCCATGTCTGAAGGTACACAAACCACGCTCGGTGCTTATCACCGCAAGTGGCAGTAATCGAAGAGACGATGATGAAATATTCTTTAGGGGCCATTCTTTACTACTGGCCGAAAACGCAGGTTGAAGCGTTTTATCAGGCCGCAGCGGACAGCAGTGCAGATATCATTTATCTCGGTGAAAATGTCTGTACCAAACGCCGTGAGATGAAAGTGAATGACTGGATGGAGGTCGCGCGTCAGCTGGCCGCATCCGGTAAACAGGTGGTGATTTCCACGCTGGCCTTGTTGCAGGCACCGTCTGAACTGAATGAACTGAAACGCTATGTAGAAAACGGCGAGTTTCTGCTGGAAGCTAACGATTTCGGCGCGGTGAACATGGCAGCCGAACGCAATCTGCCGTTTGTCGTCGGTCATGCGCTGAACTGCTATAACGCCGTCACGCTAAAAATCCTGCAAAAACAGGGCATGATGCGCTGGTGTATGCCGGTCGAGCTTTCCCGCGACTGGCTGGTTAATCTGCTGAACCAGTGTGATGACCTGGGTATCCGCGATAAGTTTGAAGTGGAAGTGCTGTCGTACGGACATTTACCGCTGGCCTATTCGGCGCGCTGTTTCACGGCTCGTTCTGAAAACCGTGCGAAAGATGAATGCGAAACCTGCTGCATCAGTTATCCGCAGGGGCGCAAAATGCTGTCGCAGGAAAATCAGCAGGTGTTCGTGCTCAACGGCATTCAGACGCAGAGCGGTTACTGCTATAACCTCGGCAATGAACTGGTGTCGATGCAGGGATTAGTCGATATCGTGCGCCTGTCACCGGAAACCAAAGATACCCTCGCTACGCTGGAAGCGTTCCGTAACAATGAAAGCGGTTTGCTGCCACTGACACTCACCGATAACGCCGACTGTAACGGCTACTGGCAGCGCGTCGCCGGGCTGGAACTGCGCCCCTGACAGCGCCTGTTCAGTGAAAAGGGAGAAGACCTGGCGGTCATCTCCCTTTTTTTATCTCGAATTTCTGTGCTTCGGCCGGAACATCGCTCTGAGCCGGACGCCATCACGCAGCATCCCCACGGCAATGCCGATAAAGGTGTAAAACAGGCACAAGATCAGCAGCATCAGAATATCGCCGCCCACATCTTTAAACGGCAGCCCCATCTGATTGACGCCGGCAATGGCTTTGGTAGCCCAGGTTGAAGGCAGCATAGACGATACCCCCCTGACCCACGCAGGCATCGCCTGCAACGGCCAGATAGTGCCGGAAATATAAAAAACCGGTGTGGTAATAAAGGCCAGCGTCAGGTAAATCAGTTCGACGCTGCGCAGGCATTCCGTCACCAGTTTCCCGAGCCCCAGCACTGCCAGCAGGAACGGGAAGGTCAGCAGCAAAATTTCAGGAATGCTGGCCGTTTGCCGGTAACCCAGGATCCATGGCCACAGCACAAACAAGACGATCGACAGAAACAGCCAGACCGGGATCAGCGCCGAAATGCCGCCCAGAAACGCCGGTATCGCCGGTTTTCCGGAAGGTCCGCTGTTGAGCACAATGCTGACGCGCACGCTGGCGATCAATAATGAGTGCTGCAATAACATCACCAGCAGGCCGGGGAAAATAATCGCCGCAAAGCTGATGCCGGGGTTAAACACATCCAGCGTCTGTCCGACAATCGGCGAAAGCACCACGCTGGCCTGCCGCTCACTGAAGCCGCTGCTCAGCAACAAATCCGTGTTGTATTGCGTGAGAATTGCCTGATACGCCGCCAGCACATCCTGCTGGATCTGCCCGTTCGCCAGCCGGTTAGTCGCATCGCCGTAAACCGGGATCACAATGTTCTGCCCTGCGAGGATCTTCTTCTCAAGATCGACCGGCATGATGATCACCGCGAAGAGCTTACGCAGCGCCAGATCGTGTTCGGCCTGCGCCAGGCTGTCGTAAGCCACCGTCGCGACTTTGGAAGTGGCGTCCAGCTGACGGGTCAGCATCCGGCTGGCGGTGCTGTGATCCTGATCGACCACCGCCACCGGCAAATCCCACACCGTGCGGTTCGCATAGACCAGGCTCATCACGCACAATGACAGCAGCAACATCATCCACATTGGCTTGTCGAGCAAACCGGTGAGCACTTTACGGAATGTCGTCCACCAGGTTTTAAACCATTCACGACGGGTCACTGGCCTGCCTCCTGTCGTTTAAGCCGCATGTAGAGGCGTCTGCGCACCAGCAGACCGGTCAGCAGCGGATAAATGAGCAGGATGCAGCACACCATCAGAATACCGCGCACCGAGACTTCCCGCAGGAAAACGTCAAACATCGCGGCCAGTGCATAGCTGAGCGGCTCAATGCCGGAAATAATGCGCGCTGGCAGCGGCATCGACAGCACCGGTACCGCCATTCCGGAGAAAGTCAGCGCGATACTGACGAAAATCCCCATCATGGTGTAAGCGGTAATGGTGGTTTTGGTGAAGGTGAAAAGTAACAGCCCGAGGCTTTGCGCAGCGATCACATAGAAGAAGCCAATCACCACCATATACAAAGGATTGCCGCTGACGCGGGCGTCAAAGAATCCAACCAGCATCGCGATTTCCACCATCAGTAACGTGGTGAAACACAGCGTATACGGAGCAAGTTTGCCGAGCAGCGCCAGCGTAAATGACGGCGCACTGAGCAACGCCTGGCTGCGCGCCATCACGTAGATCATGCAGGTCACGGTAAACAGTTGCAGCAGGTGAATCGTCGCGGCGAATTGCTGGTAATAGATGTAACTGCCGCTGGCGTTAAACAGGCTGCCGTAGGATAAATCGACACTGGCCAGCGATGGCAGCGTTTTGCCGATTTCAGTCGCAATAATTGAACGGTAACTGGTATTCAGCTCGGTGATCAGCCCGCTGAAATCCTGCGTGGAATACAGACCGGCACCGTAAAACAACGCATTGTAATACAGCACCACGCTCGGCTGTTTTCCAGCCAGTACGTCGGCTTCAAAATCATTGGGAATATACAACAGCGCATAATCCTGCGCGGTACGCAGACGGTATTCCGCTTCCGGTAAACCGCCTTCGAACGCCTGCACATGCGCGTGTGAACCGGCGTCCAGTTTGCGGGTAAGCGTTTTGGATAATGAGCTGTGATCGTTATCGACCACAGACACCGGTAAATCCAGCAATGTGCCTTCGGAAAAGTTGCTGCTGATAAGACCAAACAGAAGCAAAGGGAAAATCCAGCACAGCCAGTGGATCACCGGTTTGCGAAAGGCGTGATTCACTTCACGGGTAAAAGAGCGGCTGAAACAGCGCCATGCGGCTTTTACCCTTTCACTGCGTGGCGCTTTGACCGGCTTCACTTCGCTTTCCATTGCCACAATGCACTCATGCCCTGACGCAGTCCGGGCACCGGTTTCGCAGGGTAAAGACGCACTTCAAAGGTTTTTAAATCGAAGTCACCTGTCGCGCGCGTGGCGCGTTTGGTCGCATAGTCTCCGAGCGGCGCGATATAGCGAACTTCGGCTTCGATCAACTGGTTATTCAGCGCGGGAACGCGCATCTGCACTTTGTCGCCTTTGCGCACGCCAGCCAGAATATCTTCACGCAGGTTAAAGACGAAATAGGCGTCTGGCAGACGGACCAATGTCAACAACGGACTGTTGGCACTCTCCAGTTCGCCGACTTCTACCGGGATCGGCCCCACTTCACCATCGACCGGCGCTTTAACCTGTAAGTCATCGGTCTGCGCTTTTACTTCCAGCAAGTCTTCTTCCGCCTGACGCAGCTGCGCGGCATAGCTTTCGCGCTGTTCCACGCGGTCGCCGTTTACGCCTTCATCAAGATTGGCTTTAGCGACCAGAACTTGTGCATATGCGCTGTCGCGGGCGCGGCGGGAATCTTCTAAATCAGAAGCTGAAATAAACCCTTTAGCCGCCACTTTGACATTGCGGTTGTAGAGATCGCGGGCGTTCACATATTCTGCCTGAGACTGCGCCAGGGTGGCTTTGAGGTTGCGGATACTTTCTTCACGGGTACCGTTAACCGAGAGATCGAGCTGCGCTTTTGCCTGATCGCGGGCAGCTTCGGCAGCGCGCAATTGCGCCATCATTTCCGGGCTGTCGAGAGTTATCAGCAATTGCCCGGCTTTTACATCGTCACCGCGTTCTACATGACGTTCAATCACGCGGCCTTTCGATTTCGACGCCACAATCACTTCCGGCGCATCGACTTCTCCCTGTAACAGTAAATCCTGATTGTGCGCACGAAACAGCACCGCCAGAGAAACCGCCGCTGCAACCAGCAGCAGGGTCAATAATATTCGTTTACTCATCGGTGCTTCATCCTTTTTGTTTGCCTGTGTTTATCATCGGCTTTTGGTTCTCCATTCCATGATTGTCCTTTCCCGCCAACGCCCGTTCTTAAAGGCGCGTATGCGCTTGTGTCAAATCATAGCGGGATGAACAAAGACTGTTTAACACAAAACAACATATTCATAAAAACTATAATTTAAGTTACTCAAATCGATTTTAAGGATGTTTTAACGGCAATTAAGGGCACAAATGCCGTATTCAATCAGTAGTTATTGGGTAATACTCGTTCTAATTATGAGCGGAGTGAATGCTTTCTCCGCACTTTCCTTTGATGAGTGAGCCGTGATTATGTCTGATAAAAACACCGTTCCCCTTTCCGTGCTCGATCTGGCGCCGGTTCCGCAAGGAGCCGATCCGGCCCGGGCATTCCAGTGTTCCCTTGAACTGGCGCAGCACGCTGAGAAGTGGGGCTACCAGCGTTACTGGATGGCAGAACATCACAACATGACCGGTATCGCCAGTGCGGCGACCTCCGTGCTGCTGGGTTACATCGCGGGCGGAACCAAAACGATCCGTGTAGGTTCCGGCGGTGTGATGCTGCCAAACCACTCCCCGCTGGTGATTGCTGAACAGTTCGGCACGCTCGCCACGCTCTATCCAAATCGTGTAGATCTGGGACTCGGCCGCGCGCCCGGAACAGACCAGCGCACCATGATTGCACTGCGCCGTCATCTTTCCGGTGAAATCGATAACTTCCCGCAGGATGTACAGGAATTGCAGATGTATTTCGGTGACGTTCAGCCGCAGCAGGCCGTACAGGCCGTGCCGGGACAAGGTTTGCATGTGCCACTCTGGTTACTCGGCTCCAGCCTTTACAGCGCGCAACTGGCGGCGGCTCTTGGCCTGCCATTTGCCTTCGCCTCACATTTTGCACCGGACATGCTGTATCAGGCACTGGCGATTTATCGCAGCAAATTCCAGCCTTCTGCTCAGCTTGAGAAGCCACACGCGATGGTGTGCATCAACGCGATTGCCGCGGATACTGATGAAGAAGCGCGCCGGATGTTTACCTCCAATCAGCAACAGTTCATTAATCTGCGCCGCGGGGTGCCAGGTAAACTCCCTGCGCCGGTCGATAACATCGAAAGCCTGTGGTCAGCTCAGGAACGCTTTGGCGTGGATAACGCACTGCGCATGTCGGTGGTCGGTAATAAAGAAACAGTGCGTCAGGGGCTGCAAAATATCCTGCGTGAAACCGAAGCCGATGAGCTGATGATCAACGGTCAGATTTTTGATCACCGGGCTCGTCTGCATTCGTTCGAAATTGTGTCTCAGTTGCAGGGCGATCTGGTTAAAGAGCAGCGCATCAGCTGACCCTGATCCTCTTAGTAAATTGCAGACGAAAAAAAACCAGCCCGATGAAGGCTGGTTTTTTATTTTCTGACGTTAAGTCATCTGAAACTCAGCGAACTGGATTCAGATTATGCGTCAGTAGTACGACGTGGTGCGCGGCTTGGCGGACGACGGTCACCAGCTGCTGAAGAACCTTCACGACGATCACCGCTGAAAGAACGTGGAGCACCGTTACCACGGCCACCTTCACGACGTTCACCGTTGAAAGGACGCGGAGCGCCGTTACCACGACGCTCACCGCCAGCACCGGCCGGGCGATCACGACGTGGAGCCTGTGGCACCGCATCACCGATCAGCTGCATGTTCATCGGTTTGTTCAGGATACGCGTACGGGTGAAGTGAGACAGGATCTCGCCCGGCATACCTTTAGGCAGTTCGATAGTTGAGTGCGTACCGAACAGCTTGATGTTACCGATGTAACGGCTGCTGATGTCGCCTTCGTTAGCGATAGCGCCAACGATGTGACGAACTTCAACACCATCATCACGACCCACTTCGATGCGATACAGTTCCATTTCGCCAGCGTCACGACGCTCACGACGTGGGCTGTCGCCATCACGTGCAGGACGGTCGTTGCTGCGAGCCGGACGGTCACGACGATCGCCACGATCACCGCGGTCGCCACGATCTTCGAATTCACGACGTGGTGGACGGCTTTTGAAGACCGGATCCGCTGCAACGATCAGAGGACGTTCGCCCTGTGCCATTTTCAGCAGTGCCGCAGCCAGTGTTTCGATGTCCAACTCTTCTGCAGGTTGCAGTTTAGCCAGCAGACCACGGTACTGATCCAAATCGCTGCTTTCCAGTTGCTGCTGAACTTTCGCTGCGAATTTAGCCAGACGACGTTCGCCCAGAACTTCTGCAGTTGGGATTTCAACTTCTGGAATGGTCAGCTTCATGGTGCGTTCAATGTTACGCAGCAGACGACGCTCACGGTTCTCAACGAACAGTAATGCGCGACCCGCACGGCCAGCACGACCGGTACGACCGATACGGTGAACGTAAGATTCTGAGTCCATCGGGATGTCGTAGTTAACAACCAGGCTGATACGTTCTACGTCGAGACCACGTGCTGCCACGTCGGTTGCGATCAGAATGTCCAGACGGCCATCTTTCAGACGTTCCAGAGTCTGCTCACGCAGCGCCTGGTTCATGTCACCGTTCAGTGCAGCGCTGCTGTAGCCGCTACGTTCCAGCGCTTCAGCCACTTCCAGGGTCGCGTTTTTGGTACGAACGAAGATAATCGCCGCATCAAAATCTTCTGCTTCAAGGAAACGCACCAGCGCTTCGTTTTTACGCAGACCGTAGACAGACCAGTAGCTCTGGCTGATGTCTGGACGGGTAGTCACGCTTGACTGGATACGCACTTCCTGAGGCTCTTTCATGAAGCGACGGGTAATACGACGGATAGCTTCTGGCATGGTTGCAGAGAACAACGCGGTCTGATGTTCAGCCGGGATCTGCGCCATGATAGTTTCGACGTCTTCGATGAAGCCCATACGCAGCATTTCATCAGCTTCGTCCAGCACCAGGCCGCTCAGGTTTGAGAGGTTCAGGGTACCGCGTTTCAGGTGGTCCAGCAGACGGCCCGGGGTACCCACAACAACTTGTGGTCCCTGACGCAGTGCGCGCAGCTGAACGTCATAGCGCTGGCCGCCGTAAAGGGCAACCACATTCACGCCATGCATGTGTTTAGAGAAATCAGTCATTGCTTCAGCAACCTGAACCGCCAGTTCGCGGGTCGGTGCCAGAACAAGAATTTGTGGTGCTTTCAGTGAAGCATCAATGTTATGCAACAGCGGTAAGGAGAATGCAGCTGTTTTACCGGAACCTGTCTGAGCCATGCCCAGAACGTCGCGGCCATTTAACAGGTGAGGAATACACTCAGCCTGGATTGGTGAAGGTTTTTCATAGCCCAAATCAGTCAGGGCAGAAATGATCGGAGCAGACAGCCCCAGGTCAGCAAAAGAGGTTTCAAGCTCAGTAGTCATGTACACGTGCCTCATTAATA